>JAQFZQ010000036.1:0-65801 GCA_034696005.1 Glomeris marginata | reverse complement strand
ACGATTGATGTTTACAAATGATATGAAACCATAATTCGGTTTTTATAGATCGGAATCGAACGGTATCAGTATCGAAGTTCCGCCCTTGCTCCGCCTCTTTAGTCTGCGGCTTGGCTGGGAATCACTATAGACATATAGAGTATGGAATGTTTAATATCAATAATACAGTCATTATTTTGTCAACTGTGTTGAAACCGACTAGAATATTGGACGTGCAGAATTGTATTTGAATTCGTTATGCCGTTGCTCCATTTATAAAGTCCGCCCCAACTCGACCGAGGCCAATAAATCAAGCATCGAAAACTCGAGGAATATATAACATAAATTCACAATTAAATGCGAACACACTTAATTCCCAGTCCAAAGTTCTTTATTGTGAATAAAAGAAATAATAAGTTATTATTGGTTGAAATGCGCATCACTTGCGATGAATGACAAGGTATATACAAGTGGCATATTTGATTATTCCACTTATTGTTACATGTTCAGTGATGTCTCAATGTGTGCAGTGGTTTGTTAGCAGAATTTAGGTAACGAATAAAAACCTTAGTAATCCACAATTGTGCGAGTTTCAAAAATATTTTAATTCAAAGTTAAAGACTAAGCGAGCTCTTTGTATGGTGTCTCGGCAACTGCATACAGTGTCTCACTTTTCAATAGGATACTCTGGGGATGTTCTGTATTCATCTACAGGATACTCTGGTGTTGTTGTGTATTCATCTACAGGATACTCTGGTGTTGTTGTGTATTCATCTACAGGAGCATAATATTCTGTTGTTGTTGTGTCATCTCCTAGAGGATAATATCCTGTCGTTGTGTCATAGTCTCCTCCATCATCTCCATCATCTCCATCTCCATCTTCTTCTTCTCCTCCTCCTCCTCCACCTATATTCAAAAGTGAACCATTTGTTTTTCACTGCTGGTAAGAGGGCGCCACCGGTATATATGCTGTTGATTCGAGCGATTGCCACACCCCTAACAAAACATGTTATTTTTTTAAACCGGTGTATTTTTTGTTAGGGACTGGAATCTAGATTTGTCTGGGCGTCCTCTCGTATCGAGACCAAGTAATAAAATGTACTACTTTAAAAGAAATATTAAATGAGTGTATTACAACATTTAATTAGTTCAAATTTGTGATTAAATCGTGGAAATTATTATTGAAAATGCATAAGGACTTGCAAAGTTTACCAGTGGTGCCACTTACCATTGCCAACTGGATATTAAAAAAAGTTTTGAAGAGGTTATGCGATTTTGATTTTTTTAAAGCCACTATGACTTCATATCTATTCTAAACTATAACATGTTTTTGTTATAATTATTCCCAAATATTTGTTTTAAGAATATGAGCTAAATTAATGAAATACGTATCATCAATTGAAATTGAAGCCAAGAATCAGACCACCTTTTAAATTGGGATTTGGTACTTAAAACCCAGTATTCTATAACTATTCAATGGTAAACCTGGATATTTGTCGCCATATTTGTGGTTGCCATAGTTGTTGTCGCCATATTTGCGGTTGCCATAGTTGTCGCTGCCACCATATACGCCATCGCCGAGTTCACCAGGACCACTTGCACCACCAGAAATTATAAGTGGCCCATAGAGGTTTTCAATGTAAATGACTTGGCCATCGTCAATTTCGGCACCATCCTAACAAATTTTCCAAGTATTCCATGTAAAAACAATTTTACCCCAAATGTTTAGAAATACCCGGTGTCTCACCGGATTTGAAAGACCGTCTTCATAGGTTGTGGGATATTCACGTTTGTAGTTTTTGTTGGTCTTGATTAAAATACCTTTTTTGACAGGTAGAGAGTTAATAAAGGGCACCACTATTGTGGCTAAAATCAAGAATCTTAGTTGGAAATTCATGTTGTATGTCAGTCAATTGAGGAAAATGAATTTCGACGAAAATCTGTAAATGATAGGTCCGAGTTACATATAAAGCCTGGTATTATATACACATACTATACATAGACATATATACACTTTAAGAAAAAAGGGTCCACAGAGTAACACCTTTTGGGTGCATTAATACAACCTCTGAATAGAGGAACATCACTTCTAACTCAGGCGTAACAAAATTATTTGTTCTGATCCAGGGGTGCAACTGAGGTGCATATCCCTTTTAAGGAATACTTACACTGCTTCCATACCGTTATTTCTTACAGTGTACATATACATTTATAACTATTAACATATTCGTAATTCTAAACGGAAATCGACCAACAATATATTATATAAAATTTGTTACAAATTATAAAATATAAAAATATATATATATTACATACTAATAGTATTACATACTATACCTTGATAGTAGAATTTCTGTTGTGGCAATTGGTTGCATACAACTCTGGATGTTGTAGTTTTCAACAGACCAAGGTTTGTTTTATATACGTTTGTAGATGTTGTGGATTGACGAAAGCATATTTTGCTGTCTGTATATTAAACAGCTGTTGTTTGATGATGATGCATTGTATAAACACGTAAACGTCAATGATATAGCACTTGATATTCTGGTGAATTGCGTACTGCTCCAAATTTAATGATACTGAATAATAATATTTCGCGGTAAACAATTGACTTTTTCATGCGAGGCTCATTTCAAAAATAAGGGCCGATTGAGTAGAAATCAAGAATCAAATAATGAAAAAATATGTCTCAGTTGTGTCAAACATATACCCTACTTCATTTCTCTACATAGTCACCATAATTTTCCAAGCACTTTTGAATAATATTCTGCCGCCATAATATATTCATATACTCTTGATATTATGAATAAATTCAACTGTTCACTGACCACTTGACCACTTGTTTATTTTCTAATCCATCTGCACTTAAGGTCACACAACGACAAACATCAGCAGGTTGAAAACTTTATCGCAAGGTGACAATCAGTTGATGTAACTTTTGGAATTTGGTATTCCCAGGCTGTGGAATGTATTGGGGGGGGGGGGGGGGATTTAAAAATATTTTTTTTTATGGTGTCCAAGGGGCTTGGAAAATTTCGATGACAACACTGTCAAACAAAGCGGTAATGTATATGTTTGAAACAACTAAGATATTTTATTCCCTTAATTGGTTCTTGATTTCTACTCAATCGGCCCTTATATTTGAAATGAGCCTCGTATAATCGGAATTGGAAATTTCCAGTACTATGTAGATAGTGTTATAAAGCTACAGCAATGTGTTATGAAACTTAAATGTAAAATCTGTAAGGTACCCTCGCATATTAATATACACAGGGTTTCCTAAAGCTGAAGTTTCTTGTTGAAGAACCTCTATTACTATAACAAACTTTTTTTAATTCACATGACAGTTTCTAAGAAACGTTAACGACAATAATAAATGTATGTTACCAACCATGTGAAAAGCAGTCAATCAGCCGAATATGACGTCATATGACGTCACATCGCGACAAGTCTATTATACCAAAAACATGAAACGTGCAAACACCACTATTCTCCCGCCTCCATAATTTTTTTAGTTTTCGGGACTTTGATAGTTTAGTTAGTTAGTTTAAATTAGGTTTTTTAACGCACCAGATGGAAGTGTCGCTTTGTGACTGAAAGCAAGATAATTGTATTGAAAATCCTATTCTGATGGTGCATGGGACCTTGAACTTTATTGACAATAGCCGATGTTTGCCAATATGAGTTCATTATAAGCGAGGTTCACTGTATACTGTAATTCAAAAACTCCATTCCCATTTGATATTTGTAATAAGCCGCAAGATTTATTACTAAACTTTTGACTTTCATTTGTTCAAAATGTCAATCACTGTGATGCATCTATAGCTGCAACACATACGTATCAATTGTGCATGATGTTGCAAATGTTGAGAAATGTTTTCTATAATGTACGTAAGAGTATCCAACATGTTTTTAATCCCATCACGATTTATTACACAGAATACAATAATTCTAATACATGTGCGCGACAACTACTTTCAACTTCATTAAACTCAAAATCAGTCATATATTTGGCAGACGGTTTGCACATTGAAACGTGTATGTTAATGCGTGACGAAAAATAGTCCCTTTTCTGGAATATTTGCAAGAAAGATTCCAGAATGGCTCTTGCATAGAACATGGAGCGTAGAGATACATTTCCAAGTAACAAGGCTCCCTACCCCTTAACATCTGCCAACTATGACTGAGTTCGACTATAGTAATGTTTAGTTTATTACATTAGAATGATAAAGTATTATACGTACAAAATTAAAAAAATACGTGCAAGTACATATTATTCAGGCCAGACTAGCTCAGTATTCTTTTCAACGCAACAGGCATTAGTGCTGTTATTTATTCTGCAGCAATATTCTGATTCACTGCAAGCTGTGTTGTAATCGTCAGTACTGCAAGTTTTTGGTGTTCCTTCTCCTCCTGCATTTCCTGGTTGTAGGGCGCAAGTTTTATACCCTCGTGGACATGAACTTCCTACAATGATATAGAAATAATTTTATTCACAGATCAATTCATTTCTAATGTACAGTGAATTCTCATGACAGGAATTGCCCCTAACAAGATGCAATACTTGCTTCTAATAAAATTACACACTTCATTTGTGAATAAATTTTCAAAACTGCTATATTTGAATGCAGACATGTATTGGGCCAAATTACCCACACTCTTCTGGCTGCAACTTAACGCTGGAATAATTTGGCCCTTTGTTTACTGTAGTCTATCACACACAGTGTATATGGCACATTTGGACGCCATTTTTTTTTATTCTCCACTGTTGTGTGGCTAATTTGCTAAGGGGTGTGGTTAGATCTGTGTTCCTGATTGGCTGTTTGTTGGATGTATCATGTTGTAATAGATGCTATAGTGTATAAATAGCTTGTAGGTATACTCTATCCAGAGTTTAGAAGAGGTTAGACGTCACACGGGCCAATGAGATGTCCGTGTGATGTTTCACCTCTTCTAAACTCTGGATAGAGTAAACCTTTCTAGAGTATTTTTCACTAAATCAATTGAGTTTTTGCTTGTTCCCTATTGGCTGTCCACCATCTTTCAAAGGTCCCCACTAAAAAAATACATGCCTGCTCAATAGTTTAAGACTTTAACACTGCCAAGGGAACTAACCAATCAGCAGCATGTGTACTGGTTTGATAATATCATAGGCTCTACTAAGGACCATTCACCATTTAGACATGAGACTCACTGTACGTTTCGACTTTAGTATATGGTTACCTGGTTCTGGAACTCTAGTTGGCCAATCGTAACAACCTGCACCAGCGAGACCATTGCAGCATTCGGTTGTTGCTGGGCATTCTGAACTCGATACACAATTTGTTGGCCAGTAGTAGAAGCTCACTCCAGGTGGGATGACACAGGTTTTGACTATTCATACATAATTGTGAAAAGTTAATAAGTATTCTACCTTTTAAAGCCACTCGCAATATCGATAGTTGCATTCGGTGTCTATGCAAATGTGCAATGATGGATATGAACACATTCAGCAAATACAGTGATATGCAACGACCATTTTCAGTAGCACTGCCATTTTCCAATATGGAGGTCTTAGTTGGGATAAAGCTGCGATTTAATCGGCAGAAAACCATGCATCTCCACTTGATCCCAGCTAAGAATGGCTGCTATTTCCTATCTACCAGAAATGTTATCAATGCTGTTCATTATCAACATAAACTTGTCAGAAAGTTGTAATAAAATAATGTTTTAACACTAAGTACCAGCACTCTTGGCACCAGCAATTAACAAAAGTTTGCCCTTTCTTGAGTCCACCGAATTGCACTCATAAGTTTTTGATAAATTTATGGGAATTACCGAATACAGTGGGCTGGACTGGGGTGGTTGTCGTAGTTGGGGTTTCTGTAGTTGTTGTTGTGAATGGTGCTGTGCCATTGCTGTAACAGCAATGTCTTGATTTTATACTTGAAAAGCAACATGCATCATTGTCATAGCAGTTTGCTTTTGGCATTGATGGTGAGCAATGATAGCACACATCTGGATTATAGTCATTCCGATTTGGACATGCCATATCTACAAATAATAACCAAAATAATTATTTGTAGCAATATATACGAGTATATATATCATTGGTCTAAAATTCAAAAATACACATTAAATTAGTCATCCAGGTTCAGAAATAATATATTAGTACATTTTGTGTTAAAAAATATTATACTTCATTTGATTACAATGAAAACTTACCTGGTATGATTTCTGAGAAATCTGGAGTAGGAACTATTTCTGAAGTAGTCCATATAGTTTCTGTAGTTGTTACGGTAATATCTTCTGTAGTAGTTGAAACTAAATCAGAATAGAGCACACAACATGATGGTTCTCCTATTGCAATTAATTCTTGAATTTGACAGCAAGTTTCATTCGAGAAACAATCGGTGTATGATGAACAAGCTTCTTCCCTTTGACAAGCCAGATATGGGTTTACATTGGGACATAAATCGTAGATAGGATCTATAAAAATTCAATGCTGCACATAAATGACTTGTACATACATTTTTGTGCAACTTTATATATACCTGGTTCACTTGTAACTTCAGCAGTTGATACGCAGCAGGAATAACCAATCCAGTCATTTATTTGACAGCAAGTTTCTTGAAAGTGACAGTCCATGTCTATTTGGCAAGTACCTGCTCTTTGACATGTTGGTGAAGGAATATATGAGGGGCATAACGCAGCAGGCTCTGATACTGTCATATTATAAAATAACATATAATATAGGGGCCATAAAATTACTTCATTTTATGTGCAACTTTATGTACCTGGATAGGAAACACTTGTATCTTCAACAGTTGTAACTTCAACGGTTGATACGCAGCATGAATAACCAATCCATTCTTCTGTTAGACAGCAGACCTCTTCAGAGTAACACTCACTGTCTGATGTGCAAGAACCTGGTGGTCTTGCACATATTGGTGAAGGAATATATGAGGGGCAAGCAACAAGTGCTGGTTCTGTCAGTGTAAAATAGCACATATAATATAGTGACTTAATTTGAAATTAATTGGTTATGATAATATTATCATGCCTGGTGTTGGCCATAAGTTTAGCAACCAATAGGGAAAGTAGCTTTGTGGCTTTTTATTCTTTTTAGATCCCAGCTTGAACTTAATGTTGCCAGCAAAGTTATAGCTGATTTCAAAGTCGCTTTTATCAGACTGAAATTAAACGAGAGTTTATAGTTATAGCTGTTAATCCAAATCTCATTTTCCCATATGAAATATCTAACAGGATTATCTGCTGGATTATATGACGGATAATCTGGTGGAAATTCTCCTGGATAATCTGCTGGATAGTCTACTGGATAATCTATTCCTCCATAGTCAGAATAATCTCGCTTGTTAACTTTTCTAGCAGCATCTTTGCCTTGCAAGAACAATTATACATCTTCATTAATTTAAAAGTGTATACAATCTACTTTCAAAACAGTAAATAATAATAATAAGGCCTACTTTGTCCTTTGCCAGAAGCTGCAGCTTCACACTTTAGCCATTGTCCACTTGCAACCGCAAAGATGAAAACAAAATACCAATGATGATATAGATTCATGTCTGAATCTCGATCTTCAGGGTATGCTTGCAAATTCTGAAGTGTAAAACTGTTAACTTAATGAGTGCAAAATATATTAATTTGTTATATATAAGTACGTAGGAACTTTAAAAAAACAGCAGTTGGTTTTTCCTGGTCCGCGCACCAAATGTACCTATACTATATAATGTCGTATATATTATATAGGTCACAACAAGCTAAATGTAAATAGAATCAATATTGAAGTTTCATTTTCATTGTACTCTGTGGTGAAACCAATTGCATGACGCAGTTTTGAAGTGCGTATGTCTGCTCTACATTTTCGGGGAAAACATTAGGTCACAGGTGGAGCAAGTGACACATGATGTATACTTTCAAAATTCTGTCATAATAAACATCAATATTGCATTGTGACCAAGTCCAAGTGTAGGGTAATGATGCATTTGTTTAAAATATCCATAAACTTTTAGTTAATAACAATTGTCCCTTCATAATTACAGTATACTTTACTGCATGCCATTTAGCTAAAATATATATCAATATACATTGAAATATAGTATATGCATTTTTATGATACCAATTGCAAGATTCAGCTAATTGCATGATTGCGATAAAAAATAATATAATTTTATTTTGGAATGTAGTTATATTTTCAATTAATTTCCTCATTGGGATAGCTTATACAATACAGCTGTTGCACATATTTCCAGTAAAAGAGACAATATTATTGATCGATCTAGAAGTCTGATAACAAAGTCCAAAACACATTATATTTTAATGGTTTAATAAAAATACGAGTAAGCTGCATGGTTTTCCCCTATAAATTGCCAGCAACATGTGATAAACAAAATGAAACAAAGTTATGAAGTTGGTTATTCCAGTATATTTTTAGCTGTAACTTGAAACTTTAAAAACATGCGGTTCTTACACAACACAAAATAATTATATTTTGCAGTTTCAATTGCGAAGGATTTCATTAAAAAAATATCCATGAATAATAATGAACAATAATAATACATTATTTCTGGTAATATTGTATTCTTTATTTATAATATACAATGATAAGATAAGCATTGGGTACCTATAGCTATATGGAAGAAATTGTACAAATGGTTTTTAAACTAAATTCACATGAATACGTTTCGAGAAAAATAAGTATTTGATGCAGAACATTTTGCTCTAAACATGTGACGTACTGCAAGGTGAACTGCAAAGCACCACGTCATTATTATTATTATTCACATATGTAAGTCAATATGCAATCATCCAGTATTGCACCATACGTTTGGGGTACGTGTCATCCATCAAATGTCGCGCTGAAGTTTCATATTTAACGTACAATTCAATTAAGTACATAGAATTATTTTCCATTCTTCAGAATGTAAGAGAAAACAGCTTTTCTTTTATTTGAATATGTATGTATACTCTATCCAGAGTTTAGAAGAGGTGAAACGTCACACAGGCGTCCCGCCCATACCGTGGTCCCGCCTACCTTTAAAGGTGAACTGACATGGTTTTCTACCATACCCTGATAATCGGTTTTTAAGTAGTTATTGTGTCCCTTATAGCACTGGGGCAAGCAGAAATCGATTACAAATTGAAAAAAGTTACGAGTGTTTGCCGAATGTGACGTCATGGAGCGTGCAAACATGTCGCAGGTGTGTAATTGTTTCATGTGCAGCACTGCAGAATAAGAAAAATTTCTGTTATAGGGGAACTTTGACTTATAGAAGTTAATGGCCAGTGGGGTGTGAAAATACACGTAATTTGAGTAGTACATCGAAAACTTTGAGTTACAGACTTTGAGTTTTAGAAAACTTTTAACATGGGAAGTATCCACAAGTTTCCGATTCCTAGTTCCACAAGTGTTGTGTAGTGGTGCTGCAGTCGTTTGCAACATCAAAAGGCATGCTGTGACCAATGAGCCCATTGCTCTGACCACAGCGCCACCAAGCGAATAATTACACGAACGTAAAGTGGAAACTTGTGGAAAAGTTTGAGATATCGAAACTTTGAATTATGGCAGTTTGAGTTATCGAAGTTTGACTGTACATTGTGAATTTCAGGCATAGGGCCCTATAATATGTTACTATACAAAAACTGTGCCACTCCGCCTTAGGGTAGTGTACGAGTAGGGGCGGGGCTTACAGTAAGCCCTTACCCTGAAAAATACTATAGAAGAGGTTACACCAAACATGTCTTTCATCTATGTATGATATGTATATCATCCTTAACATGCTTCGCCACACTCAACATATACCGGATTTTGCAATTAATTTAACAATTGAATCTGTATATACCAATGAAGAAATGATGATTATTATTAAATTGCCAGGAAATAGTCATCCTAGACCTAGTATCATGTACTGATAAATTGGGACAACATTAATTGCCATATATATTAGGTTAATTTGCTGTTCCATTAATGAGTAGTCCAAGGTTGATCTTACATGTAAGCAATTGGAGGCATTCAACCTGAACATTTAAGCTACCTTACTTTATTTTGCAATGGTTCAGCAATTTACCTCAGAACATTATTGTCTTGGACTTTGTAACTTTCAAAAATTTGAAAATTGTCGGTTTACAATATTCATTATCAAAATGTATAATTGTCAATTCATATGGTAACATTTTTTTTTGATCACTTGATACCGATTTGCTTTATGTTTATTTTACGTGCTAGCTTAAACAGTTTTCCATAGTTTTCAAACTACAATTTACATTTGTTTTCACAAACATGTTTCTATTAATATTTAATCACACCTAATACCATATGCCAATTACATATTTTTTCGTTTGAGAGGTGCCAACATTTCATTCTGAAAATAATAGATATATATATGTCATGGAAGTGCTGCCAAGCAGCACTTGTGGTGTGTTTGTGATGCAGAATTTCCTAAAATTGAACATATCATTTTGTGACATACTGATGAACTAATAGCCATTTTTATAGATCTATAGTATTATTTGCATCTATTAAAATTTTTGACTGCACAATATTCTAACCTTGTTCTGCACACTGCATTCAGCTGTGAGCTATGAATATCTTTATCTTATTGCCAAATATATTGATAGATTAATATATGTCATCCTTGGAATAAAACATGTTTGGGATTCGTTCCATAATTTAAAAAAATAATTACCTCTTAACTAGGAATATCCTATAGGACAACCCAATAAGTGGACATTTCTTCATTTAAAATTATCAGATTGTAATTCAATTATTTCCACCAGGAAGTGTTATTTTTGTGCTACTAGAAGTTAATTACCTTGACATGCACAATAAAAGAGGATGCTCATTCCAGTTTCCCTTCTAAGCGCAATGGCAGCAAAGAAGTTTGGAAGCATTGCCTCACTTAGTTTTATACTAATATCAGTAGTAATGTGCATACAAGTAACAGATGCAATAGTATGGAAGAATCAAGCTGTTTTAGACTCTCGTGGAGATTATCAAGTATTTTGGGATTGGGATGAACAGAATATTACTTTTGAAGTACAAGTCCGAACGAAGGGCTACGTAGGTTTTGGTTTTTCCTCAAACGGTGGAATGAAAGGTGCTGATATTGTCATAGGATGGGTGAAAGACAACGAAGTTCACCTCCAGGTATGCACATTACCTATATAGTTCGTTCAAGCGCAAGAAGGTACTTGAAACTTGTTGGGCAGGGCAGGTTATGCGCACCCCAACAGAGTTTCCCAATTCCTTTCTTGTGCTTGCTCAAACTATAATCTGTTCACTTCCCACAATGAGAATAAATATGTTATTGAATGAAATTAAGGATCGGCATGCGATTGGAAATTCTGAACCATTAATTGACGAACATCAAGATTATGAGCTACTTTCTGGTTTTGAAAATGAAACTCATACTGTTCTGAGATTCACGAGGAGAAAAGACACGTGTGATGAACAAGATTTTGAAATCACGGTATGTATGGTGTAAACGTTTACAGGGTGATCTATAATTCAAATTGTGGTCAATCAGTTTTTGTAATTGAAAAATCCACACATCTACTGTGGTTTCAAAGAAAGATTCAGCCAGGAGGGTGGATTCATGTCTGGGTCGACCCATTTCAAAGGGGTGCATGGTTGACATTACCAGTCATTGCTCGTCATCACCTGTAACCATGCACCCCTTTGAAATGGGTCGGCCCAGACATGAATCCACACTCCTGGCTCAATCTTTCTTTGAAACCACAGTACTGTATGTAAAGTTGAGCAATTTTTTTTAAATGGAAGAAATATTCATTGTTCAAAAATTCAGAAAATTGTTATGGTGTAAAGAAACACCTGGAAAATATTACTAAATCACTGTAACTTTGATATTGTTAGCCGTTTCAAAGAAAACGTACTTCACAACATGACTCAGTTGTTGATGATTTTATTGCGAGCTCACCAAAAATTGTACAATAATAAATGAAACAGCCTGTGAATATTTCTATCTTTTTTATAACCCACTATTTTATGTACTTTACAATAAAAACTTGAAATCGCTTTTAACAGAATTATGGGACAATCCTGTGCTATATATTGTTTCAGTTAAAAAATAATTCTCATATACTCTTTTGAGTTCAGAAAGAGACTATGCACTTGATATATGCCTGGAGAAGTGAAGACCCTGTTTCAAACACCAGCAGACTTCAGTACCATGGCTCTAGAAACAGAGGAGCAAAATCTGTTAGGATGTATGACAAAAAATTTAACAAATTCGACTTCACTGATGATGTCTTCACATGGAATATGACAATGCCTGAAGTAAATAATCGTTAATTCAACAGGAAATTATAACTGACCTTGTGCTATTAAACTTCCATTGTTCGCATGTTTAGATCACGGTGCCAGCAATGGACACTTCTTATATATGCAAATATTTCAAGTTTCCTGCACAACAGAACAAACACCATCGTGTAGGGGTAAATATATCACTACATACTTTTACAACAATTATTTTTTTGTTGTAATTAGTAAAAAATATTGTATATATACCTTCACAGCTGGATGTGGTTATTCAACCAGGAAATGAGAATGTTGTACACCATGTTGTACTCTATCAATGCAAAGAGCAAATGTCTTCCTCTCTAGAAAGCAAATTGAATGATCCAAGTTTTCTTTGTGTTGATGACACCGCATTCATGTCACTCTGCCCAACAATGATAGCTTCGAGACCTTTAGGAAAAGAGGAAATTTAACACATTGCCATATCATAACGTTTCATGATCATGTTTATACATTCAAACATTTCAATGTGATAGGGAGAGGCATTGCCATCACATATTGGAGTTCCTTTCGGACACACAGACAAACCAACTTATTTCATGTTACAGACTCACTTTTCAAACCCTGAACTTCGCAATGGTAGGAATGCAATACAGTTGAAATATGTGCATATGTTTTAGCATAAGTAAATGTAATTTTTGTGGAAAATATTAGATATTGTTGATCAGACGACAATGCGAATGTACATAACTGAAAAATTGAGGCCTAATGATGGTGGCACCATTTATTTGAGAGTTGAAAAGCTATATCCTCTTATAATACCTCCAAAGCAACCATCATTTACATATTTAGTTGTCGGTCCTCCACAGTGCACTCAGGTATTTAATAGATTTTTTCATGAAAATACTGCATTTAAAATCACATTTTATATCGTATTATTTTAATTTTAACAGTTGCTACCTGATACAGGGATTAATTTATATTCTGTTAGCTTCCACATGCATCTGACAGGTAAATTAGGAATACAATTGATGTATTTTTTATACAATTTTGAAATTGTTCTCGTCAGGACGCAAAGGATTTGCTCGACATTTCAGAGATGGTGTTGAATTGCCATTGATAGCAGAAGATAAATTTTTTGACTTTAATTACCAGCAACCAACTGTTTTATCTGAAGAAGTTACAGTTCTTCCGGTAATTAAGCTTAATTTATAATTTACATGAGGTTAATTCCTTTCATGTAATTATTACATTACATTTACAGGGTGATTTATTAGCAGCTCAATGTGAATATGACACACTGGACAGAAGAAATCTTACATTGGTTGGTATTACGGTGTTTTAAATGTTCCTGTTTTTAAATAGCTACATTTTCATTACTATATACATAGGGAGGTTCAAAATCGACCAATGAGATGTGTACATTAATGTTGTATTACTATCCTTTGTCGAATTTATCAATGTGCAAGGCAACTGGTTCTGCGAAAGAACTTTTACAGATATTCAACATCGAAGAGATGTCACCGTAAGCGAAAATCGTTGCGATGTCACATTCAAATATTTTTATTATATACTTCAATTTCGATTAGTGACAACATTCATATCAAGCTTCCAGAGGAGCTTGCAAATGTTAGTTTAATTGAATATTTGGGGAATTTCGATGTCACAAATCTGATCGATGATGATGTCGCCGACATTCAGCGGCTTCAGATTCAAAATCCTATTATGGCAGGCAAATGTGTTACACAGGATAATATAATGGTAATGTTGGTTCCTGCTACACATTTATCATTCAGTTTCAGTATTTTACCTAAGTTTTCACTTCAGATACCGTATTCCATGGAACGACCGAACTACACCTTCGTTCCGCACGTATCTCCTCCGAGAAGTTGCGATGGTAGTCATCTTAGTTGAGGATTTAGGAATTATTCGAATCACTATAGTGTGTCTAAGAAAAGAAGCACATGACGTCACTGTGACGTCATACTTTGCTACCCAATAGCAGCAGCGCAAGTGATGTTAGGCGAAACAAAGGAGTGTCTATCCTCACCCAGTGATCCAATCAAGCACAGTTCACTTAAAGGCACTGACTTATATATAAGTAGACTACAAAGTATACTTATTTCTCAATATTTTAGTAGGGATACTAATTCGTATGGGTGCACCATTGTTTTGTATTTTGATAAATAATATTTTGCTGTTTTTGTGTAAATAAATGTATTGCCATCCATAATATGACTATTTGCTTGCGTATACGCATCTGTGTCACAAATCTGCAAACATCATGCAGACAATGGAGGGAATAGGAAGCAATAGGGAACTACCTTACATGTTTATCTGTCACCTTGTGCCACTTGTGTTTGTTACATTGTACAGATCATATAATGTGCTAGATGTTTTGACTCGCATAAAGGCCCGCACGAAACGTATTGCATCATATAGCTGGTTGATTTATAAGTTGAACATATCTTGTTTTCAACATTAGCTCAATGCCATAGGAACATTCGATATAAACTTGAATGGCATAATAGATGTCATATACGTATGTCATATTAGCTATAAACCACCAAACTCGGTCTAAACCACGTTTTTTACATGTTGCTGAGCTATTTTTGAGTATTGCCTTATGCCATAACCCTTAAACCACTTAACTGATTAGAATATGAAATTTCTTACAGCAATTTGGTTTCTTCCTCCACCATGTGTCGTTCTTTCTCAGATCACATCACATTTGGATAGTTTGTTACTTGTCAATATGACAATTTAACAAGTTACCATCGTATACCCTAAAGTTCCGTGTATAACGCATAGCCTCATTTCTGGCAAGAAACTGACAGTTTCCATTAGATAACGTGCACCCCATGTATAATGTAGCAGGTGGGCGGTGCATACAACGGGTGGGCGGCGCATGTAGCGCAAGAACATGGAAATCGTGCTGCAGGTAGGCAGTTTTCTGTTGGGGAAAGCAGCATCAGGGATTGGGGAAAGCAAAAAGTGTGATGAAGGTGAATGAATACATAGCATAATTGTCACAGTATATTCCTTCCGACGATGACAATTATAGCGTTAGATAGCATGCACCCCATGTATATCGCGCACCTCGACTTTTTGAAATAAATAATGATTTTCTATTAGATACTAAATATTGCTCGTAGCAATAGGTTTAGTATATTGTTAACATGGCAAATTGTGTTTATGGCAATTCAATTGATACCGATTTGACATTAGAACAGCTGTGTATTTTAAATTTATAAAACGGATACTACTTTCCGGATATCCCACTTATAACTTTGGTTTTCCATTTGAGTGGTTAGAATCAATGTGACTTTGCCAACACTTTACCCAGAAAGTAACGGATCATTTGCTGGTTGCCACAAAACATTTAAGTTATTATATGAATGTAAACTGTTCTTTGAATATGTTATCTTGAAACTACTGCCAACAGGACTTTTGATTTAATAGCAGGATACACATTTGTTTATGATGCAGGATATATTCTAAAATTTGAGAACCATTTTTGACATATGCAGTGACTGATCACCATAATGTGGATTTATAATACAGTGGAATGTCTCTATAATGGAACCCCAAGGGATCCATTATTTTGTTCCTTATAAGGGTATGCTCTTATATGATGTGCAATTACATGCATTATATGCATAGAGGGAGGATAAAACCTGTATTTTTATTTGTACATTATTAAACACCTGGACGGAGTTACCTTCCATCCTTTCGTTAAAATAATTACCTCTTGATTAGGAAGATCCTAGAAGACATTTTTAATTATCAAATTGCAGTTCAATTATTTCCAAGAAGTGTTATTGTCTTTGTGGCACTTTGTGGTACTGGAAGTTAATTTGCCTGCAAATCCACTATATAAAGAGGATGCTAATTCCAGCTTTGCTAAATTTCTTAGCACAATGGCAGCAGCTAGAATGTTTGGAAGCATTGCATCACTTAGTATTACACTAATATCAGTAGTAATATGCATACAAGTAACAGATGCAATAGTATGGAAGGATCAAGTTGTTTTAAACGCTCGTGGAGATTTTCAAGTGTTTTGGGATTGGGATGATCAGAATATTACTTTTGAAGTACGAGCCCGAACGAAAGGCTACGTAGCTTTAGGTTTTTCCCCAAATGGTGGAATGAAAGGTGCTGATATTGTCGTAGGATGGGTGAAAGACAACGAAGTTCACCTCCAGGTATGCACATTACCTATATAGTTTGTTCAAGCGCAAGAAGGTACTTGAAACTTGTTGGGCAGGGCAGGTTATGCGCACACCAACAGAGCTTCCTAATTCCTTTCTTGTGCTTGTTCAAACTATAGTCTGTTCACTTCCTACAATGGGAATAAACATGTTATTGAATGAAATTAAGGATCGGCATGCGATTGGAAATTCTGAGCCATTAATTGACAAATATCAAAATTATGAGTTACTTTCTGGTTTTGAAAATGAAACTCATACTGTTCTGCGATTCACAAGGAGAAAAGTCACGTGTCGTGATCATGATTTTGACATCACGGTATACAGTGTAAATTTACAGGGTGATCCATAATTCCATAGCAGGTTATCAGTTATTTTGTAAATGCAAAGTTTACTTCATTGTTGTCAATTTTTATTGTAAGTTTACCAAAAATTGTGCAATAATAAATGAAACAGCCTGTGAATGTTCCTATCTTTTATAACCCTTATTTTATGTATACTCTGCAGCAAAAAAACTTAAAATCCCTGTTAACGGAATTGTGGAGTATCGTATCCTGTACTTTGTTTCATTCGTTAATCAATACTTGATATAATCTTTTTTGAGTTCAGAAAGATACTATGCACATGATATATGCCTGGAAAGGTGCAGAACCTGCTTCTAACACCAGTAAACTTGAGTACCATGGCCCAAGAATGAGAGGCACAAAATCTGTAAAGTTGTATGACAAACAATTTAACCAATTCGACTTCACTGATGATGTCTTCACATGGAATATGACAATGCCTAAAGTAAATAATCATTAATTGAACAGGGGATTATAACCTATTGCTACTAAACTTACTACATTGTTTGCATGTTTAGATCACAGTGCCAGCAATGGACACTTCATATCTATGCAAATATTTCAAATTTCCTGCACAAAAGAACAAACACCATCGTGTAGGGGTAAATATTTGAAAAGTGTCGCTTATTTTTAGAACAAACAATTCTTTTTGTATAGTAATCGTATTAAAACATTGATTGTTTATACAGATGGATGTTGTTGTTCAACCAGGAAATGAGAATGTTGTACATCATGTTGTACTCTTTCAATGCGATGAACAAATGTCTTCTTCTATAGAAAGCAAATTGAATGATCCAAGTTTTAACTGTGTTGATGACACCACTTTCATGTCACTGTGCCCAACAACAATAGCAGCACGATCTTTAGGAAGAGAGGCAATAATTGAACACATTCCTATAGTATGATGTTTATGATTATATGGCTGAACATTTCAATGTATTAGGGTGAGGCTTTACCATCACATATTGGAGTTCCTTTTGGACACACAGACAAACCAACTTATTTCATGTTGCAGACTCACTTTACAAACCCTGATCTTCGCAGTGGTAGATAACAATGCACTTATTATACTCTATATGTGAATGTTTTGATATACGAGTATACGGGAATGTTTTGATATACGAGTATATGGGAATGTTTTGATATACGAGTATATATGATATTTTTTGTGGAAACACCTACTTAGATATTGTCGATCAGACTACTATGCGATTGTACATAACGGAAAAATTGAGGCCTAATGATGCTGGCACTATCTTTTTGAGGATTGAAAAACTATATCCATTTATAATACCTCCAAAACAACCATCATTTACATATTTAATTGTTACTCCTCCACAGTGCACTCAGGTATACATGCAACTTGTAGATTTAATATATTTTTCTATAAGAACAAATAGCATTTTAAAATTTTCTTTTATTTATATGCCTATTCAAATAGTTGTTACCTGATACTGGAATCAATATATATGCTGTTAACTTCCACATGCATATGACAGGTAAATTAGAATAATGGCTGAATTGATACATTTGTTAATATATACAATACAGTATATTGAAATTGTTCTGATGCAGGAAGCAAAGGATTTGCCCGGCATTTCAGAGATGGTGTTGAATTGCCATTAATAGCAGAAGATAAATTTTACGACTTTAATTACCAGGTTAATTTAGGAAAAAATCCTGCTTTCAGAACTAAGAGACAAATTCGATTTTAAACTTTTTAATAATTTCAGCAACCAACTGTTTTGTCTCAAGAAGTTACAGTTCTTCCTGTAATTAAGCTTATTTAAAAATCTATTGTATGTAGTATAATTAACTTTAGTTTACTTATTTTCTCGTAATTATTACAGGGTGATTTAATAGCAGCACAATGTGATTATAACACTATGAACAGAACAAACCTTACTTTGGTTGGTACCTATTATGAAATAGTTTAAAATGTTCCTGTTTTTAAATTTGCCTTCATTTTTTTACTATATATATACATAGGGTGGTTCAAAAACGACCAATGAGATGTGTACAGTGTCGTTTTTTTATTATCCTTTGTCGAATTTATCAATGTGCAAGGCAACTGGTTCTGATAAAGAACTTCTACAGATGTTTAACATCGAAGAGATGTCGCCGTAAGCGAAAATCATATTATAATGTCCAATTGAAATATTTTATTGCATTCTTAATTTCAAACTGGGCTAGTGACAGCATCCACATCAAGCTTCCAGTGCAGCTTGCAAATGTTAGTTTACTTGAATATTTGGAGAATTTCGATGTCGCGAATCTGACCGAAGATGATGCCGCTAACATTCAGCGGCTCCAGATGCAGAATCCTATTCTGGCTGGCAGCTGTATTACAGAGGATAATATAATGGTAATGTTGCTTCCTGCTACACATTTATCTTCAGTTTCAATACTTTTAACTGGGTATTAACTCTAGATACCGTATTCCATGGAACGGCCAAACTACACCTTCGTTCCGCACGTATCTGCTCGAAGAAGTTGCGATGGCAGAAGATTTAATTGAAGATTTAGGAATTTTTTGAATCACTATTGTGTGCGCAAGAAAACAAGTATATGACATCACTGTGACGTCACACTTTGCCAACCAATAACGAGACGCCAGTGGTGTGGGGCGAAACAAAGGAGTGCTAATCCTCCACATGTTCATTAAAATGACACTGACTGTATTAATAAACTACACAGTATATTTCTTTCTCAATATCTTAGTGTAATTCATATGTGTACATTCCTTTGTACTTCGATTTTTCTGCAAATAAAGTTATCGTGATTCATAATATGGCGTTATTTGTTATTTGTACACTAACAAATCTGCAAACATCATGCACATTCAATGGACGGTTCATAGCCATTGGATGCGGTTCGTAGCACCGGATGCGATTAGGCATGCATGGGCTACAAATAAATCAAAATAAATTCACAGTCTTCCTCAAAAATTATGAAATATCCTTCATTAGACTAATTTTATGTTCCTTATGAAGTTCCAAATGGAACTATGGCCCTAACTACAATGGTTCAAAAGTTAGATTTAGAATAACATTGACGTCAAAGATCATGTGCGATATTATTTTTGTTATCCTCACATAAGCCTTACTATTCGCTTATTAATGTGGGAAACTGGTAACACCCGATGGTAACACTCACCATTTCACGGATATTTCAAGGGGCCCTGACTTTTTGGACACTCTGTATATGTAACCCCCTTTCAAAGCCCAAATGGGTATGAAATATATTACATAGGTACTTTGAATGTTAATTATGCTTGTACATGTATGTATTTATTAAACATGGTGCATAAAATATAAGGCGCCACCTGTTGGTCAAAGCACTGCATTTTCGCTCGTTCTGGCCACTTTCCCATATCCTTCACCTAAACACATCCTTGAAAAACTATGCATTTTTGATTTCCATGAACAATTTGGAAATATATACACAATGCCCATAGTACGTACAAGGTGTCTCGTGTTTAATGGTTGCATTGCACGTTGCATGTAAACTATAAAGAATTTGTGCAATACGTATGACTTGATAGGAATATAGAAATGTTAGCTATGGCGGTGACCTTGGATGTTATTTTCAAGGATAACTGTTCTTTTACTTCTTAGCAGCAAAAGTTAGATGCCTAGTTCAAATTTGAATTTAGTGGTAGAACTCGAGGAGTTATGTCTGGAAAAGTTACTTTCGTGAATATTGAAGCAGCCCATATAAGAAGTTTCCAATGTTCAAGTATAAACTTTGGCTTTTTATTTTACACCTTTGTTTACTTTAATTTCATTAAACACTATTTGTAAAAATAAAAAAATTAAGGTTTTTCCTAATTCATTTGGCTAGCTGAATTTTTGAGAAATGATAATTTGATTATTTACTGACGTCATTCATCAAATTTACCTTATGTTGTATTCGTAGAAATTGTAATGGAGCCATTATTCGTTCTTCATGAGAAAGAAATGTCTTCATTTTATGCGTCAATGTGAATCATAAATAATTGTGCCTTATTGGAATTGACGTATTGTCACACGTTTAATTATGTTTGTGCCAACCATTGATATCCGTGTCTGGGAAGATATAAAACAGCATCTCTGTTATAGTTGTGATGCAGTATTGTGGTGGCAATCACAGTTAGCGCAACAATGCGTGACAATGTCCAGCTAACATTTTTTGGAGTTGCTCTAATGTTCATGATTGCTGAAGTTCTATCTGATAAATTATGGAAAAATCATGTTATTATGAACTCAATCGGTGATTACCATGTGTTTTGGGATTGGGATGATCAAAATGTTACTTTCGAAGTGCAAGTCCGAACGAAAGGATACGTAGGCTTTGGTTTTTCTCCAAATGGGGGAATGAAAGGTGCTGATATTGTTATAGGTTGGGTTAAAGGCAATGGAGTTCATCTCCAGGTAATTATTATAAGTTTAAACCAAGAGTTATTTATAATTAAATAATAACGATTGGAATATAATTCAGGATCGGTTTGCGACTGAGAATGCCGAACCAATCGTTGACAAAAGTCAAGATTACTACTTATTGTCTGGTTTTGAAAATGACACACATACTGTTCTGCGATTCACAAGGAAAAAAGATACATGTGATGATAATGATTTTAAAATAACGGTACATTCTTATTTAAATGTATACAAGTGTTTCATGACTTCATTTCTGAACTCTAAAAGCATGAAATAATAATAATAAATTAAGTCATGAAGCATCCTGTATTATTTTAATTTGGTCATTAATTATATAATAATAATAATGTTATTGACTAATTCAGGAGGATACCATGCGATTGATATATGCATGGCATGATGAAGATCCTGATTCTCAGAACAATATAAAATACCATGGTATAAAATATAGAGGTGCCAAGTCAGTGAAATTGTTTGGCAAACAATTCGACGAATTTAATTTCAGGCAGGATGTTTACACTTGGGATATGAAAATGCCTGAAGTATGTATTATATCCATATTTCAATCACTTATTACTAAGATTAAATTACAATCTTTTAAATTCTTGGAGTTAATTAAATTTATGAACTCCCAACAGCTGAAAATACTCCAAATTTTACTCATTTAAATTAATATACTTTATTTTTTAATGTGTATAGTTTAAATTATACTGGTTACTATGTACTCTATTAAAACATGGGGTGTGTTCGAATTCCATTATAAAATAAATATGATGACATAATAACAAGATTTAAATATTTTTATTTTTATTTTAAATATTTCGATATTTATTTATAGGTTTGATTATTATATTTAAAATCGTAAATATTACGTTTTGATAATTTAATTTTAGATTAAATTGCCACCTATTCGTACATCATACAGATGTAAATATTTCAAGTTTCCATCACAACATGCAAAACATCATCGAGTTGGGGTAATTGTCTCATAAAATATTGTTTAAATGCACAATACTTCTAATTATTGCAAATTAAATGAATTAATGGCATTTGTTATAATGATATATTGAAACAGATGGATGTTGTTGTTCAACCTGAAAATAAAAATTTTGTACATCACGTGACATTGTATTCTTGCATTGAAGAAATGTATTTATTGATCCAAAACAAACTAAATGATCCAGCATTTGATTGCATCGATGACAAGAGTTTTATGTCTCTTTGTCCAGCTATGATTATTTCTAGACCTTTCGGAAAACAGGCAATTATTGACGTTTCTTATTATAAATAAATTAAATATGATTATGCTAACAAATATTTATTTATTAATCACTGTAAAATACAGGGTGAGGCTTTACCACCTGATGTTGGGGTCCCATTTGGACACATTGGCAAACCAGTATATTTCCTCCTCCAAGTTCATTACACAAACCCAGAACTACGAGATGGTTTGCTATAAATTAAATAAGTAATAATTATGCTTATAAATAGTTATAAAACATTTTTGGAAATATATTGTAGATATTGTTGATCAGACAGTTATGAGGATGTATATCACTGAAAAATTGAGGCCATATGAAGGTGGATTGATCATTATAAGATCAGAGAAGACATTTCCACTCATAATTCCACCAAAGCAGAAATCATTTGCATACACTGTAGTCAGTCCTGCAGAATGCACCAAGGCATGCAACTCTATTACAACAAATTAAATAACAATTGCCTAACTATAGAATTTAATTTAATATGTCTCTTTAATCATACAGCTCTTTCCAGATGAAGGAATTAATGTATATGCTGTTAACTTTCACATGCATCTTACAGGTAAATTTAATTATAAATGGATTTATATAATTTCTTGTTTATAATTTAGAACTCTTTCTTATTTTGAATTTAATTAACACAGGTCGTAAAGGATATGCTCGTCATTTCAGAAATGATGTTGAATTGCCATTGTTAGCAGAAGATAATTATTATGATTTTAATTACCAGGTTTGTTAAAATATATGAAATTTATATTCATATTTAAATTATATTTGTTCGTTTTGTATTTACAGCAACCGACTGAATTGTCTAAAGAAGTAAAAGTTCTTCCTGTAAATAAAATTACATATTTTTATGACTTTTGAGTTATTTCATTTATAATACAAATGTTGTATTTATACAGGGTGATTTAATTGAAGCTCAGTGTGTATATGATACAATGGACAGAACAAACTTAACTCTGGTTAGTATATATATTTTAATCTTTCAAATTCAGCCTACAGGATTTCAACAACACTATTGTTATATTTAGGGCCAACCTCCAATGTACAGTGAACTTGTTGGAAGTTGGCCCTGAAGAGGACAACATAGTGTTGTTGAAATCCTGTAGGCTGAATTTGAAAGATTAAAATATGAGATGTTTATTTCTACATCTGCTATGACGTCACTAATAATTAATTCCCTGCAATTGTATTTTTGCGACAGTTTAATTATACTGCATTTGTAATTGGCAGGGAGGATCAGAGACTGTGAATGAGATGTGTACAATAATAGTATATTATTACCCTGCATCAAATCTGGCAATGTGCATAGCAACAGGTTCTGTGAAAGAACTGCTGCAGATATTTAAAGTGGAGGAGCTGTGGCCGTAAGCAAAATCTGTTATAAAGAGTGCTAAATGCAGAAATAGTGAAGTTATTCTGAATTATGTGCAGTGACAATATTCATATTAAGCTCCCAATGCAACTAAGAAATATGAGCTTAACAGAATATTTGGAAAATTTCAATGTCACAAGTCTCACAGAAGATGAAATATCTGACATTGAACGAGTTCAGATTCAAGATCCTGTTCTTGCAGGAAAATGTGTTACAAAAGACAATAAAGTGGTATAATATTTGTATGCTTCTGACATCATTTAAACATGATATAGATATATAATACATTTTTTATTCAGGTACCATACATCACAGAAAGACCAAACATAACCTCAATTCCTTACATTGCTCCACATAAAAGTTGCAATAATAATAATACAAAATAATATGAAAAGTTGAAACTGCTTTGCAATGTTTTAAATATTACAAACAATTCATGTACCACAAAGTTTCTTTTAAGGAACATATTCAGAAAATAAAATAATTTTTTGGTATATTGTTATCATTGTATTTTATTCGTACAGCTGAATGAGTGTTTACATTTCGCAATAATTACTGTGTATTTCGGGGTGTTGAAGTCGACAACCCAAAGTTCAACTTTCTAACACAACAAGCTAAAGGAGTTGGTCCTATTGCGCAACAGTATTCGTCATCATTGCAAACACTTTGATAATCTTCAGAATCGCAGTTCCTTTCGAAGGAGAAGGGTGTTGTTCCTGGAGGTGTTACTGCACATTGTGCGTAGCCCACAGGACAGAAACTTCCTACATATACATCAAATCCCAACAAAGTTTCAGTTTCTAAAATGTCCATTTTCATCCTAAATATACTTCAGTTTTCATTTCTCACCTGGTTCTGGTGCTCTTGTTGGCCAATCGTAACAACCACGACCATTGGGTCCAA
The DNA here is from genome assembly GCA_034696005.1 of Glomeris marginata. Lineage (NCBI taxonomy): Eukaryota > Metazoa > Arthropoda > Diplopoda > Glomerida > Glomeridae > Glomeris > Glomeris marginata. The sequence goes on along the minus strand of JAQFZQ010000036.1, from coordinate 41,053 downwards.
TGCAACATTGTGACCTGGAGCAATCCTCTTGGGAATTACAGGTGAGATTGGCATAATGAATGTAAAGTGATGAACCAAGTGGGATGTCACACATTCCAGCTGTAATTAATTGATAAGAGCTCATTATGACTACAATCAAAAACAAATAATTGCAATTGGGAGAATCATAACCAGTTGTTGGAATCCATGGATACGTTGTTGTTGGGGGTGTTGTTTTTGGGGATGTTGTTTTTGTTGGTGGTGATGTTGGTGGTGGTGGTGTAGCCCCTATTTTCACGCAACACTTCAATGTAAGTTTACGTACTTGACAGCAAATTTCATTGAAGTTGCATTCATTATTTGAGAAGCAACTGGTTGGGTATAGGCAACTAGAAGCTGCATTTTCTTCTGGGCACACACTTGCTGCCATATTAGAAATAATATGGCAAATGTGATTTGTGATGTTGCATTTAAATACGTATACCGAAATATAAATAATAATGCAGTTTCATTCAATTTAAAAATGTGTATATTAACTTACGAATTGTTGTAGAAGCTGTAGTTGTATTAGATGGAGGAGCTGAAATCGAGAAATTAATAATCTAATAACTTGATGAGGAATATGTTGGTCTTTGTTACCTTTATGCGGCTTGCGGTGTTCAAACACGTAATTGAATGAACCGAAGAAGCCGTAGTTGGTGCCATCGATTCCATTCCCAGACTATACATTTGTAATTGCAGGAAAATGAGAACATGGCACTTCATAAATGCAATAATTGATATGAAGGTGGAATTTATAATGCTCATCCAAAGTGTCCATCAAGGTTCCATCTAAATGAGCATTTACCACGTAACTGGGTATACAATATGAGATTTCTTACTGCAATTTGTTTACTTCCTCCACCATGTGGCATTCTTCCATCTCTGTTTGCATCACCATTGGATAGTTTGTTACTTGCCAAAATGACAAGAACAAGTTGCCAGCATATGCACAAAGACATGTCGACTAAAAAATGTTATATATTAACACTGTTTATCAAACCTGGAACACTTTGTGAGTTAAGTTATCAAATGTGGTTTGATACCTGGATATAACTTTGATAGCTCTTATATATGTATTTCTGTTGCCGAAAATGTGACAACTAATATGAGTGCACGTGATTTTGAGCTGGCTTAAAATTTCTTGGAGATCTAAATTTAAGCAGAATCTCATACCAGTAGCTTAATTTAGTACCGTTATAATATTGTGTAGGTATGTGTGGTTGTAAATTAAAGTGGTAAATTGTGTTTATGGCAGTTCTATGAAACTGGAGTATATTTGTACTCAACTTTGAAACGATAACTTTTATAGACTGCTGTATTTCTATCTGTAATAAATTGGGATGTGTTTGTACGTTATTTGTTTGTGTACATTCTTAGAATCTTATTTCGCAGTAGTAACATATATATTCTTGGAAATTTTGCATGTGATGAGTGCTAGCACAATAGCGATGTTGTAAATCAGAAGTTTGCAAGGCAATTTTCTTCCTGGTATTTTATTCATACGTGCTATAAAATTGGAGCTCAATTGCCTGATTATTCGTATTCAAAGGCAATTTAATGCTCGTAATGATGATTGACTTGTTGTGGGATATACTATATATATACTGTATATTCCACCATTTTATATTTATTTAGGAGTTAAGGTTCAGATGAAGCAGTTTCGGATTTATTGCAAATATACAGAATATCAAATTGTTTTTAAATCTGGAATTTCGACTTCCATGAAGAACAAATACAGTTTGCAACAAAAATTATTTTGTATAGTTGCGCTTGGAAGATCCTGCCATAGGAGAATGGTTGTTCTTGGACCTAGGTGTTGCAAAAAAGTTGTCGGATGTACAAATAATATTATAAATTTCGTAAATGAAGAATTTCTGTTCAGATGGTGTGTATATTTCTGACCTTAGGCAGAAGTGGTACCATCCCAAATACAGCACGCTGGGTAATCTTTTGACTTGCAGCAGTAGTAGCCATTTTGGCAGTTCAGCGATGTTATGCATGGGTATGGGTCTAATATGCACATTGATGAATTAACGTACCGCTGGCAATACGGGAAGTATGGCAAATCTGTATATAAGGAAAAAATTTGATATACGCCAAGAATTCATGGCTTTAATACTGGATTTCACCTGTCGTACCTGTGTAATCTGGTGATGTTGCTGTTGAAGGATATGTGTTGCTTTTAACGCAGCACTTTTCATAGCTTAGTAATGGATTACAGCAAATCTCGCCCGGCCAGCAATCACCCATGTCATATAACATGGATATTCGGGTGATGTGGTGCACATTGATGAATCAATTCCACCAGGACAGTAATTACCGTTTTCTATATAACATGACATAAAACTTGATTAAATAACTCTCAGGTTTGGAATAGGTGATTTATAATAGACGCTATGTACATGCCTGCAGTTGATTGTGACCACGTTGATGTGTGTGATGTTGATAATGGAGTTGCTGGTGTTGTATCTACTGAAGTACCTGTGAAGTTACATACAGCAGTATATAATGTAAATCTGAGTATTCATGATTTTAATATATTTATAAAACCTGTTGTGGTTGTAGTAATTGGTCGTGTTGTTGATGTTGGTGGCCATTGTGTTGCGCCATCAGTAGAGGATGCAGCTTGAGTTGATGTTGATGCTGTTGATGCTGTTAAGCGAATGTAGAGTAGATAATAGTGTATAAAACAACATAATCAATGTGATTTCAGATTTCTTGCAAGTTAAAAAACCTGTTGTGGTTGAAGTTGTTGGTGGTCGTGTTGTTGTTGTTAACGTTGATGACAATGTTTTCGTTGTTGGTGTGGTTGCTGGTGTCGTTGTTGGTGTCGTTGTTGGTGTGGTTGTTGGTGTGGTTGCTGGTGGTGTAGCACCAAGTTGCAAACAACAGTAGATCTGATATCCACCCACTGGGCAACAAATTTCATTAAAGTTGCAGTCATAATTGGAATGACACGTGTTGGAATATAGGCATGCAGATACTGAAAATGCTGGATGGCATCGACTGTCAATGCCTGCATGAAAAACGTATATTACAATATTAAATTATTTGCAATTATAGCTGTTTTAGTTGATATATAATGGCATACCTGAAGTTGTTTCGGTTGGAGGTGTGGTTGTAATAGTTGAAGCTGAAATGTAAAATGTTGACAGACCTAAATAACTAAAATATAAGGTTCATATTTTGTTAAAGTAACCATCCTACCTGTTGTTGGATGTGGACCATGGGTGCTTGGATGTCGTTTATGAGGGTGATGAAATTCATAATTGAATGAGCCAAAGAATCCATAGTTGATGCCTTTAATACCGTTTCCAGACTAATATGTTATAAATAGAGCACCACCAGGAACAAAAGAATTACTAACTTTTGAAGATGTGTTATATAAAATAAGAACATTATTTCTCACAGCTATTTGGCTTTTTCCTCCACCATGTTGCATTCTTTCATCATTGGGAAATTCTTTGTGGAGAATCGCAGAAATTAAAACTTGAAAAGTTGGATTTTGACTTTTTACTGCCTTATTGAAGACAGCGCCATTGAACAGTCCGATTTTTGTCAACAAGACAAAATATAATTGCCATTGCATTAATAAATTCATCCTGATTTAAAATTTTACTAATTGTAACCTTTCACAAAAATTAAGCTGCACTTTCTATGAAGTTTTAGTTATTTTCTCGGTCCAATATGTACTAAAGACTAAGTCTACCTAGTGGATGTCGAGCTGATATATATTTATTTTGTCAGTAAAGAGACCGAAATATGACATTACATTTATGACTTCTTTTTGCTGTGAAAGTCCCATTTTTTCGATGGCAGCAGTTGAATAGGATATATTAACTCACTTCTGAAGGTTAAACTTGGCTCCAATATTCGGTTCCTGTAATAAAATCGTATTTGAGTACTCTAAATTTATTACTATCATTTTGGTTACAAAAGTTCCAGACTTTATTCTTGGAAGTTAAATTTTTTGGTATAGCTGCAACTGAGCAACACAAATATTTACCAATTATTTTGAGGTTGGATTTCAACACCACATCTGTGGCTATAATAAAAAGTCTGCAATTTATGATCATCAACAGAGCAATAACATCGTTTTACAATATTCCAGCAGAAAAATACGGTAGTTTTTGTTTATTTTTGAAAGGATAACTTTTAAAGACTGTAATAAATTGGGAGATAAATGCGCTTATACAGGGTGTTAATGAATACATATTACAAGCTCATAGGAGTTATAGAAGGGCTGTGGTAGATGAAATATCCCTAATCAACCCATGTCTGGAAAGGTCACCTAACCGCGCTACAGGCAACTGAAGCGCAAGAAGCACCCCCTGATGGGAGGCTGCCCTGCGCTTTACTGGACAGCAAATTTCATGAAAGTTGCATTGATCATTGGAATAACATATGGTGGGAGATAGACACACAGAAGTTGAAATTAAAGTTGGGCATTGAATGTCTATGCCTGCAGGGAAATTATATGTTGAAAATTGCTGTTTTAATGGGTTTCTGACCTTCCAGTGTTCCAGGAATAAACCTGGGAGCAAGGAAGCTTGGAGAACACGTAAACAGAGAGTATAAAAGGCAATGTGTAACAATGCTCATTGATCAGTAGATCGACCTCAGTTCCTGCTTGGGCACGCATGGCGTAACTGAGACATATTGCCCTATTACGTATATAAATTATGCATATTATGTACTATATCGATTTCTTCATGTACTGTAAATCATAATTTCAATTCATTTTGTTGAGCATTTATTTCTTACTCAACATCATCATGGTTAGCATGAAAGCAATAATACAGAGTAAATGTACAATTATTTGTTTTGCATTTTGATTTCTCCGGAATTACAAATGTAGATTGAGGGTGTATCTTTGGATATGAAGAATTGTGTTCAGATTTGTATGAGTTTGTCTGCAGAACACTGACTTGCTATAGATGGGCACTAGCCTGCCTTTTCAAAAGAGATAGAGAGTGTACATATATTACTGCTGAATTTCATTTGAAATCTGCATCTAGCTTTCTTTATACCGTTGCTTGTGTTGTAGTGGAAATATCCCAAACGTAACAACCATTGCCATAAATTCCGTAGCAGCATGTTCCGCCATATAGGTAACAGCTATCACATGAAACATAATATGAATAGCTGGCATATTGTGGTATGTTGCATGATGGTAGTACTGGTTTAATTGCTGTAATATATAATTCATCAAGATTATACTGACTTCCTGCTTATCTAAATATACATATTCTTTCATGATCGATATGTTAATTACTTGTTGTAATGGGAGAATAATCATATATGCAGCATGTTGGGTTTTGGTACGAGTACCGACAGCACTTGTAGTTTGCATAACAGGTCTGGTAATATCCACATGGGTATGTGTCATATGTGCAGTTTGATTCTTGAATGTAGTATGGGCAATACGTCAACCCTGTGAAAGATGACATTCATTTAGTGATAAAATACTTACACATTATCTGCTTTTCTAATTAGCTGAACTATTAAAATTGCCTTTAAAATTATAAATAAATTAGTGCATAAACATAATTTATGTCTGCTAATTAATATTTCAGAAATTTTATATTTAAATGCTTGAATCAAGCGACCTAGCTAGGCAATTTAAACAGTTTGGAGAACAATTTCAATGATATAATTATTGATAAAACCGCTTGTTGTGGTCCCATATGTTGATGCTGTTGATGGCCCTTCTGTTGATGGTCCATCTGTTGTTGTCGTAGATTGAGGGTATTTAAGGCAACATACAGTTTTGTTGTTTGTTGTACAGCAGACCTCGCTGTTAAAACATCCCGCTGATGATGAACAACTGTATGAATAGTCATAACACATTGAGGCACTAAAGTAGTATGGACAATAGCCAGGAGTTCCTTTACAAAAATACATAATCTTTATCAAAGAGATGTTTCTCATATGCCAATAACAAATAACGTTCTTCTAATTTAAAACCTGTTGTTGTAGATGGGTAACCAGTTGTAGTTGGTGTTGTAGTTGGTCTTGTTGTAGTTGGTGTTGATGTAGTTGGTGTTGATGTAGTTGATGTTGATGTTGTTGATGTAGTTGGTGTTGATGTTGTTGATGTAGTTGGTGCTGATGTTGTTGATGTAGTTGTTGTAGTTGGTGGAGTAGCACCAAGTTGAACACAGCAGCTAAATGCCATATCATTGCCTTTGCAGCAAATTTCATTAACACTGCATGTAGTACTGGAGTTGCATATGCCAGTAGTGTTAAACTGACACATAGCAGGTGTTACTATTGCAGGGCATGCACTAGCTATATACAAAAAAAAACATTTTAGCACTCCAAATCATAAAATTACATCGAAAATTACTACAGTACTTGTTTTGGGAGTTGTAACTGTAGTTGATGGAGCTGAAATTGGAAAACCTGACTTTAAGCACATTGGGTGTTTTAACACATACTTGATTTGTATTTGCTGGGTTGAAATTAGAAATTACTTGTTTTTGGATGGGGGTGAGGATGTTGCTTGTGGGGATGATTGAAGTCATAATTGAATGAACCAAAGAATCCGTAATTGATGCCTTTAATTCCATTTCCAGACTGAATAATTTATGAATAGAACACCAGGAATAGAAGAAGCACATATTACACACTTTTAAAACTATGATGCAAAATAGGAAAATTTCTCACAGCTATTTGGCTTTTTCCTCCTCCATACTGCATTCTTTCATCACTGGGCGATTCTCTATGGAGCATCGCAGCTATTAAAACTTTAAAAGTTGGGTTTTGGCTTTTTACTTCCTCATTGAGGACATCACCATTGCACAGTGTTGTTTTCATCAACATGACAACACATAATTGCCAGCACATAAATAAATTCATGCTGATAGAAATTTTGCTGTCCACTTTCGTTAAAATCTCTACCTCACTATGTAACTTGTTAGAAGTTAAGAGTTCTTTCCTCTGCCTAGTCTTCCTAGTACCTACTCTATTAGCAACTTCAAGTGTTTATACCTGGTGGAAATCGAGCTGCCAAGTATATATCTGTTCTTTATCTGGTGCAGATGCCGAATTATGACAGTTAATTTATTATACTGTTATTTTGGCTGTAAAAGTTCCAAGCATTATTCTGAAAGTGCAGTTATCAGATGGCGGCAACTGAACAATTCAGAGCATTACCCGTTTTTTAAGGTCAAAATCTAACACAATATTGGTGGCTATATAAAATCTACTGCATATGGTGGTATCATCAACAAAGCGACAATGTCATTTTGCAATGCAATGCAGTATGGTCTTGCATGTATGCATATAAATCATATATGCTTTGTAACTGAATGTGACAAACAAAGTTTTCCAAGCAGTGAATGTGTTTTTCCTGATGGTCATAATGTAAGCCTGTATTATTGGACAATAAATTGGTGTAAGGGAAGTCCAATGTTTTGTGAAAACTACTATATACAAAATGAAATTTCGTAATTTAAAACCGTTGATGCCAATTTGCATTTCTGGCATTTCAATTCATTTTATTGATTTATATACATTTGTTAATTCTTACCCAGCATCATCATGGCTTTACTTAGGGTAATAATAAAGATTGGATATAAATATGAATAACAATCCAGTTAATAGCCATAAATGGTCCATATTCAATTATTTGTTTTGCATTTTTATTTATCCAGAATTACAAATTTAGATTGAGGATGTATCAATGATATAATATCTTTGGATATGAAGAATTGCGTTAGGATTTGCATGAGTTCTGTAGTCTGCTGAATGCTGCCTTGATATACACTGTAGATGGGCATTAGCCTACACATTCAAAGGACTTAGAGGGTGGTACATATATTACTGCTGAATTTCAATACAAATGTTCAAAATTCTTCTTACCTGGACGTGCTGAAGTGGTAGTAACCCAAGAGTAACAACCAGGGCCGTAAATCCCGTAGCAGCATGATCCACCATTGTTCAGGTGACAGTTAACACACGATGACCCATATGAATAGCTGGCACCGTTTGGTATGTTGCATCGTGGTAGTGCTGTTTTGTTAATATAATTCATCAAGAATACTGACTTCCTGCTTATCTACATATACATTCTTTCATGATCGATATGTTAATTACTTGTTGTAGTGGAAGAATAATCATATATGCAGCATGCTGGGTTTTGGTACGAGTACCGACAGCACTTGTAGTATCCATAACATTTCTTGTCATAGACACATTGGGATGTGTCAAATGTACAGTTTGATTCTTGAATGTAATATGGGCAAAACGTCACCCCTGTGAAAGATGCAATTCATTTAGTGATAGAATACTTAAAAATTATCTGCTTTTCTAATAATAGCTGAACTTTTAAAATTACCTTTAAAATTACAAATAAATTTATATATATCCATACCTATTGTTGTAGATGGGTAACCAGTTGTAGTTGATGTTGTTGTAGTTCTGGTAGTTGGTGTTGTAGTTCTGGTAGTTGGTGTTGTAGTTCTGGTAGTTGGTGTTGTAGTTCTGGTAGTTGGTGTTGTAGTTGGTCTTGTTGTAGTTGGTGTTGATGTGGTTGGTGGAGTTGCACCAAGTTGAATACAGCAGCTAAATGCCATATCATTGCCTTTGCAGCAAATTTCATTAAAACTGCATGTAGTATTGGAGTTGCATGTGCCAGTGTTAAAGTGACACATATCGGGTGTTACTATTGCAGGGCATCCACTAGCTATACAAAAAAACAATATTTAGGTGTGCTTTAAATCCTAAAATCCATATTGAAAATTATTACAGTACTTGTTTGTCGAGTTGTAACTGTAGTTGTTGGAGCTGGAATTGGAAAACCCGATTGGGTGTTTAAAAACACATGCTTGATCTGTATTTGCTGGGTTTAAATTAGAAATTATACTTGTTTTTGGTTTGGGGTGAGAGATACCAGGGTGTTGCTTGTGAGGGTGAACAAAGTCATAATTGAATGAACCAAAGAATCCATAATTGATGCCTTTAATTCCATTGCCAGACTGAATAATTTATGAATAGAAGTACATATTACACTTTTCAAACTATATATGTTGCAAAATAGAAATGTTTCTCACAGCTATTTGGCTTTTTCCTCCTCCATTTTGCATTCTGTCATCATTGGGCGATTCTCTATGGAGCATCGCAGCTACTAAAACTTTATAAGTTGGGTTTTGGTTTTTTACTTCCTCATTGAGGACATCACCATTGCACAGTGTGGTTTTCATAAACATGACAACAAATAATTGCCAGTACATAAATAAATGCATGCTGATAAACATTTTGCTGTCAGCTTTAGGTAAAAACTCTACCTGACTATGTAACTTATATATTAAGAGTTCTTCCCTGTGCCTAGTACTCTAGCAACTTCAAGTCTATATACCTAGTGGAAATCGAGCTGCTAAGTATACACATATAGTCTGTTCACAGTTAACTTTATATAGTATAATGGCATCTCCATTTTCTTGGAAATTGTTGCATTGATTGATCCAGCTACCAATGATTGTGTTCACATACTTTATAGTGCTTTCCAAGATTATGGAGGAAATTCGACACCCAATATGCAACAATTTCCAAGAATATGGCGATGCCATTTTATTTTAAATTTAATGTGAACAGACTACACCTGTTTCGTATGATACAGATGCTGAATTATGACAGTAAATTTATTATACCTACTGTTACTTTGGCTGTAAAAGTTCCAAGCATATTCTGAAAATGTGGTTATCAGATTCCGGCAACTGAACAATTCAAAGCATTATCCATTTTTTAAGGCCAAAATTTCACACAATATTGGTGGCTATATAAAGTGTACTGCATATTGCTGCATATGATCATCAACAAAGCAACAATGTCATTTAGATATATACCATGCAGTATACGTAGTCTTGCGTGCATTCATATAAATCATATGCTTTCTTACTAACAATACCTGATTGGCAACTGAATAATTCCAAATGAATATCCATATTTCAATGTTAAAAATTGAATACCATGTTTGTGGGTGTATGTAATAAAGTCTACTGCATATGCATGATCATGAACAAAGCAGCTGCCATTTTGAATTGTACCAGTATTTTATTCTTAAAATCTGTTGAATAGTCTGCGCTTCCTATTTGTCCACAGTATTACTTTATTGATACATATCATGTTAAAAAGCGATTAGCGAAAGATACACCCTGTATACTCCAAATGTAAGGGTATATTTGTTATATATATTTAGTTTGAATCTTGAATGTATACATGTATATACATGTATAGTATGGACATATGCTTTAACCGTGTAAAAGATGTAATTATAAATGGCAATTGACACTTCTAATATGGTGAAAGACACTGTTTATTTGGTTGAAAATTAAATTGGCCTTAACAATTAACAACAGATTAGTCTTATATGTTATGGGTGTGTCCTAATCTTATTGGGTGGATTTAGATGTTGGAATCTCACCCTAAATAAGCAATTGGAACAGTTCGGATAATACTCGTTTAAAAAATGGTGGTGAGATTGCAACTGCTGTTGTTGTTGTTGGCGGTGGTGGTGGTGAAGTAGTGTAGGGTATAGTATAGCAACACCCATGAGGTGAGTCGTATGTTCTGCAGCAAAACTCATTAGGGTAGCATTCTGCTGATGATGAACAGTAGTATCCATTGCCCATACACATGGAGGAACTAATGTAGTATGGACAATAACCAGCAGTTCCTACAAAAAAGTATTATTTTCAGTTAAAGGTAGCTTCACAATTGTATGTTGATAACAAATTAACACAAGTGCTAAAACCTGGTGTTGTATTCCATGTAGATGGGTAGCCTGTTGTAGTTGGTTTGGTTGTATTTGGTTGTTTTGTTGTAGTTGTCGATTGTGATGCTGGAGGGGTAGCACCAAGTTGAACACAACAGCTAAATGCCATATCACTGGCTTTGCAGCAAATTGCATTGAAATTGCATGTGATATTACTACTGCATACACCATAGCTAGGCAGGCACATATCAGGTGTTACTATTGCTGGGCAGCCACTAGCTATACCACAACACAAAATATAAGTTGCACTCCAATATCATTAAATTAAATTGAAAATTACTACTTGTTGGTTTGTGAGAGGTAGTTGATGGAGCTGAAATTGAAAAATTGTTTGACTTTTATTTGCTGGATTGAAGAAAGAAATTTGGTACCTGTTGTTGGTGGATGGGGGTGGGATATACCAGAGTGTTGCTTGTTAGGGTGAAGAAAGTCATAATTGAATGAGCCAAAGAAACCATAGTTTATTCCATTAATTCCATTTCCAGACTGTACATTTTGTTAAATTTAAAATGAAACAGACTATTCATAATTTATCAATAATCTCTAATATACAGTGAAATAGAAGAACAAATATATTTTTCTCACAGCAATTTGACTGTTTCTTCCACCATGTGACTGTCTTTCATCATTTGGCAATTCCCTATGCAGCACAGCTGCAAGGAATATTTTAAAACTTGGATTTTGACTTTTTACACTTTCATCTTGGAGAACATTGCAATTTGTCATTGCATGCATTTCCAAAATGGCAAACACTATTTGCCAGCATATGCATAGAATCATTTTAGTTTATAATGACCTAGAAATATGACTAGTTCTAACTTAGGTATATGTTTTCAATGGTGAACTTGGAATATTTGGATCCCATTATATCTCTTCCTGTGAATTTCTTGGCAAATAAAACTGAAAGTAGTTGTATATATTTTCAAAACCATATGACAATAGTTTTATTACTTTGTTTGCGACAATATAGGTGACCAATGAATGGGTTGCGTCGGTATAATTGAAAGTTCCTAGTATTATTTGTGCCAGTTCATATCTTCTGAAATCTACTTACTCACTTTAGAGGCCATTTTAAAGGGTAAATTTTATTGGCTGCAATATTTCCGGCTGTAATAAATTCGGCGGCCATTTTGATCATATTGTTATAATCAAGAATTTAACATTTCAAAACGTGTTGCAACAGTACACTATCAGTTTTATCCCTTTCTTAACAGTGAATTGCTTTCTTTCTGTTGACAGAAATTCTTTTGCTGAAGAATGTTTCATTTTTCAATATCATCTTCACAAATGCAATATTTTAATCCATAATCACCTCTACATTTCGTAAAGTAAACCATCTATTGAAAGTTGTATCTGTCTATTACATATAAATAGGAATATTTTTAATCATATCAAAAAACGTATAAGATAACAAATAAAGATAACAATGCTATACTGCCACATATGATGCTATTTTATGAGTGCTGATTTTTGAACACAACAGTAAGGACCTCCTTCAGAGATTTCACAGCACTTTTCAGAATTGAAACAATCTCCTTGTTGCTCAACTTCACAAGAGTAACACCTGTTAGGAGAAACTGCTCCTAGACACTGATTTTCTGAAAATGCAATATGAAAACAATGAAATGTCTTACTAAATTGCCATTTAAATTACTAATGCAATGTACAATTTCGGAATTTATTATCTTTTACCTGCTGTTGTTGAATTGGTTATGGCAGCAGATTGTGCTGGAAATTATTATTTTTTTTTATTGTTGAAGTATAAAATTAAAATCTTAGTTGAATGTTTTAAGCAATTAGGATCTTACTAGTTTGTCCAAGGTGCTTTACACAACAAAAAGCTCCTTGTTCTGATATTTGACAGCAAACCTCAGGTGTGAAGCATGTTGAATTGTCAGGATCACAAAGATCACAGTTATTTGGTGAAAGTGCTCCAAAACATTGCTCTCGAGGCCCTATAAATAATTCAATAGTGAAACTTATAATAATATAATGAATGTTGCTTTGAATTTGCTGACTTATGTTCTCATTGTCAGTAGTATCAAGAGATAGTATCCAAACCTGGAGTGGTTGTAGTGTTCTGAACACAGCATGGAAGCTCTTGCTGCTTTGTTTTGCAGCAGATTTCATTAGGGAAACAACTTTTATCATGTGCACATATTTCTGGACGTTGACATACAGGGGAATGGATTGTATCTGGACAAATATCCACTATGCATTCTGGAAATGTAGGGTGTGAAGAATGTAAGAATTTTTAAATGAATAGAATAGTTTGTCACCATCATATTTACCAGTTATTGCTGTATCTGTTGTTGGAAGTGCTGAAAATGGTAATTAGCCTTTTCAGTATAATTACAGAAATATTTAATGTTTTACCAAAATTAATTAATATAGACATGTATATATCATACCTGTGCTAGTGAACATTGACTTACTGATACAACAGGAAGGACCATCTTGTGATATCTGGCAACAGATCTCATAAGAGAAACACTCTACAGGATTGTCAGGATTGCAAATGTTACATTGATTTTCAGAAATTGCCCCATTGCACTGGAACACTAACAACAAACAATGCAAATAATTAATATCAGTAATATCCATTAAATCTCATAAAGTGATTCTCATTAATTCAATGACTTTACCAGATTGGCTTGAACCCCTTATTGTAAAAGCAATTAAAAAACTCAGGAAATAAAGCACTTTCATCAGTTTCTGGATGAAATTTTTTGATTGCATTCTGGCTGACACTTGAAACTGGATTTTCTGAAGCTTGCTCTTGCTCTGTTGGAAGTATTTATATAGTACACTACTGAATTTGCGAATAATAAAGCCATATAATATTGTATTTGGTTTTGCTAGATCATTGTTATACACTAAAGGTCTCCACCCTTCAACAGCTGCATTTCCAATAATCCTATCTTTGTAATTTTCACTTTGAGTAAATTATTTTACACAGTGTGAATAAACTTATACTGTCATCTTTATAAAATATTACTTATATTACTCTGATTACTCGTATACCATTGCAATGCATTATCTATGTTCCTGAATTGTCTCCTACGTTTTTACCTGCCTACTCTCTATTCAGTGTATTATGTGATATTCGTAGTTGTTAACATGTAATATTCAAATATTCTGGATTTTGTTTTATTCTCATATTATTTGAGAAATAATTGTAAACAATCTAACAAACTATGCATGCAACAGTGGTTAAAGAAAATCAAAAAATGTGATAGTGGTATACCAATCAAAGTATAATATTGCCATCTCCAAACAAACTTATGAGGCACACATTAATAATAATCCACAAATAAATATAAAATTTTAAACGTGTATACACTATGTATAAGGTATACAATTTTGCAATTTAATAATTCAGCTAAATTTTGGCTTCTTCGAAATGTTTTTACCACAAACAGCACTTGACGAAAAGCACTTTAGTAGCCTATACAGCAACGTAATGATACTACACAACTTCCTTGTACATCAACAGAATATAAGCATCTGTGGAAAGCAGAGGTCCCATATACTGTCCTAAACTGGTTAGTTGAATACCATATCGACATTATGCAGCTTAATATTATATTGACTATTTCCATTTGCTTTCATCTCTATATAGTAATTAACTGTAAAGAGATTGAAAACAATGTGCTGCAAGGATTGGATATTTTAGGTAGGTGCATGTTATTATGTTGCAGCAGCATATTAGCATGGATTTGCATTATGTTCACCATGTTCATATACTATATGTAATTTACATGTTATGTAGGTAGAAGAGATGCTAGGAATTTGTTCAAGTGTCCGGGGAAACCATATTGTTCTTTGTTCTCAATCCGATGTACTAATGATAGGAACTGCCCTGCTCATTCACCTGTTTGTTGTCAAGCTCAAAATAACATTCGGTGCTGTTGCAATGGTGTCTCGGTGACTACCACCACCACCACAACCCAAGCACCTCTGGGTATGTAATAAAGTCATCAATATATTTTGTGTGCATTTGTATTATTTTTACTTATATTTGGATAAAGCCCCATTGTGTCCACCTTCTACAATTCCACCAACTTGTCTTTCAAGTGATGTTTGCCAAAATGCAAGTTCTGATTGTTATGTTGGAGAAAGGTGTTGCCGAATTTCTTCAGCCATCAGTGCACCTTGTTGTGTCTCTAATACCAGACCATGATTTATTAATTAAATTCTTTAGTAGTGTAGAGCATGATAAATGTTTCAAAGTGTATCCCTGAATATGAAAAATAAAATTGTGCTTGCATGAGTGCATCAGGTTGTATTTAATTAAGTCTCATGTATTTATTCTATTAGTTTTGTCACTATAGTATACGAGTCTTAATGTTTGCTGCAATTTTTCTATTTACTTGGCCAATGTCAATGTCAATGTCACATTGGGAAGTGAAAATAAGCTAGTATATAACCCCATTATAAACTCTATAAAAGATATATATTGCACCATATATGATATGAAGTTCAAAACAGCAATAAAATGAAGTATTATTTTGGCAATTTATGAAAGCTATTGAAAAACATTTCGAGAAATTCTTCAGAAGAGAAGACAGACGTCAATGCAAATTCAGTTCCTTCAAATAGGAATTGTATATCTAACCTTCTCCCTATATGTATAGGGATGTACATTGCCAAAGTCAAGTGTCCAAAGACCTAGTCACTATAATGAATGTTAATATAGTATTTACTGTTTTTCTGTGCTATCAGCTGTGTGCAGGATTTAATAATTTGGAAATAGATGAAAGGATCTTCTTTAAGTGTCCAAATAACCCATACTGTCCTCTGAGTTCAATCCGATGCACTGCAAATTACCAATGCCCTGCTCAGACACCAGTTTGTTGCCTAGCAGCTAACTTAATTCGTTGCTGCTGCACTGGTGAGGCAACAACAACAGTAGCACCTTTGGGTAAGTATATACAGAAGCACTATACTATAACTTGATATTTGCTATACATATTTAATTTGAATTTGTCATTTCAGAACCAGTTTGCCCCGGGTCTTCACCAACGCCCACTTGTCTTTTTCCAGAGGCGTGCTCAGATGCCCTAACTGATTGCTATGCTCAAGAGCTATGTTGTAGAGTTACATCAACTATTCAAGCTGCCTGTTGCGTTTCTAATGTCCGTCCTGGAATTTGAAATACAATGCAGCTGTTTTTCCAATTGCATATTGTATAATGCAGATTACATTATATAGAGCCCATTAATAATGAGCAAAATAAAATTCCTTCTGTGCAACGGACGAATTCTGTCACTTGTAACTTACGGATCTTGTTACACCCCCGCACCCAAATTCCCACAATGTTGGGTGGGTGGTCCTATGTTTGAATCCCATTGGTTCCAGCGTGACCATTGGCAGTCTGTATGGACTGACTACTGTATATATATAGTCACGGGAGTTACGGGGGTTACGAGACGTTCCCCCTCAATTTTAATTGGTGAAAGTTTCGTAACCCCCGTAGGACAAAAGACGACAATAGTGGACTGAGCTAATCCTTTAATTGGAAAACGGAACGTTTACTCCGGCATGAGATTAGACCCTTGCATAAAAGACCTCAAGGTGTTCCTCGTGAGTGTGCTTCATGATGTCTTATGTTCGACCCGTCGAGTAATAAACCACTATTATTACCATTGTTAGCGGAGTCTCCGGATATTTATTCGGTAATGCCAACCACGTTACAACATGTTATTAAATACATTCAGTAAATAATGTCATTTTATTTTCTTTGATATTCTACAATAATGTTACATGAGCATGTCAGCCAATGGTGTAATTGCTGACAGATACACAGCAAGATATTCCTGGAATTGGTTGGCAGCACAATTCTTCAAGGGAACAGCTGGCATTTGAGAAGCACACGTCATAACTTGTGCAGTATACAATTGATCCTGATGATGAAGATGGACATGATGATAAACCTAATTATAGTGCAATAGGGATGTAACATATGTTATGAGCAGAAAACACACAAATTTTATTTTGGATTTGGATAATACCTGAAGTTGTTGGTATTGGTGTTGTGTGATTAGTTGGCAATCCTGTTGTGTGATTTGTTGGAGATCCTGTTGTGTGATTTCCTGGGTGTCCTGTTGGTTCAATACTGGAGTTGTGGTGTGGGCAGTTATGATTGTGTATTCCACCAAAGAAGAAATTAAATGTTCCGAAGAAGCCATAATTTTCTCCTTTAATTCCATTTCCGGACTGTTTACATGTGCAAAAACAACAGACAGTGCATTCAAATAAAAACTGAATCCAATATTAATAGACTATACCAGAAAACTCCTTAGTTAGCTATACCAGAAAATAAAATATTCTCACTTACAGCGACTTCACCTTGTTTTTGTTGCGGTGAAATTGCTTGTCTGGCTACAAAATGGCGCCATGGCGAATTTTTATTTACTTTGTTTGTTATTTCTTTGCCACATGCAGTATTAAATGTTAATGATGCAAGAAAGAACAAACATGTAATAGTTAGACTTTTCATTCTCAATTTCAAATGAATTGCGATTGAAATACTTCACTGAAATGCTGATTTTCCACTTACAATGGCACAAGATAGAATGTGTTCCCTCGGTATAAAGACCGATATATAAACCTTCAAATACGTGAAAATAACAATGAATATATGGTTGAGAACTATTCAACGTTATTTTCCTTATTATTCAGGTACTTGAGTATGATTCAGAATGTATCGTATATGGAGTACAAAAGAACTGCATGACTGTTTCAATGGTGAAGCAATACAGATTATATTGCTTTGTTGATCAACAACCTGCAACTGTGAAGTGCTATGAGTTAGATGATAAATTGAAGTCTAGTTTTCTGTGAAAAACTTCAATGCTCAAAAGCCCCCCTAAGGACCATTCAATAAGGATGAACAAATATTATTATTACCGTTGTATAGTGTTCATATTGAAGACATGTTAATTTGAGGCAGGCTCGCATACAGTCGATTTTACTGGACAATATGGCGGACCTCCTAACTAAGTGCATTTATAATTAACATTTTATTTTAAAGAGAACAACATTTAATTTTGTGAAAGGTGATGTGGTTTTAATTATGAATACCCGTCCAATATACACAGTTAGTTAGTTAGTTAGTTAGTTTCACAATAATTACAAAATGAATACATTATACACTCAATTTTAAGCACATGCATTATTTTTATTGCACAATGTCACAGGTTTTATTTGTTCTTTGACAAGTTTCACATTATTCAGTGTTATTTCATTCGTCCTGCAGGATACCATGTCTGTGCCGGTCTGAATGCTGATACGCAGCAAGGTATACCTATAGCTCTACCAGCAGCAGCAGCAGCAGGTCTATCATACATAGTTCGGCAACACATTTCTGCCAGGTAACAATCATTATCCGAACGACAGATGTTTGAACCGAGACAGTAATACATGGATTCTGATGATGGCGATGGACAAAATGGAATACCTCCTATATAGGGTCAGAATATAAAATTAATAAAAGCTGGTGTTAATTATGAAATATAATTAATTATATTCCACCTGGAGGGGTGGTAGTCCTTGGTGGTGGTGCAGTTGGAAAATGTGTGGACGGTGGTTTAGGCTTTGGCGTGTGATGACCTCCATCTCCATGGTCTCCTCCTTCATGGTCTCCTCCTCCATGATGATGATCTTCTCCATCATGATCTCCTCCATGGTGATTTTTGTCAAAGAAATAGTTAAATGACCCAAAGAATCCATAATTCTCTCCTTTAATTCCATTTCCAGACTGTAACAATTGAGGTATTGTTAGCTTTACATTCTGCTCCTTTTGCAGGAACATTAAACAAAAGATTAAACAAACTTACTGCAATTTCAGCTGATTTTTGAGATGGTGGTGACATGCCAGACCTGTCTAATGAATCCCGCTCTGCAGACCTTTCATAATTCGTATTTATTTCTTTTAATTCGTTTGAAAACACATTGATCGATGCTGTTGCAATGATGCAAAAGAAGGCACCAAGTACACCTTTCATTTTGAAAGTTGCAAATAAGGTGCTGGATATTTCCAGTAGGCCCTATATATATTGCTCGGAATAGACAACCGCATTTTTATTGTAAATGCCAATGTATAAAATACTATTGAGCAATTTTTATTTTCCTTATTTGTCGGCTTTTTATTTGACTTCAACTGCGATGTGATAAATAGACTTATTATATGACAGCAACAATGGTTTTGTATAACCAACATCAAATTCCAAGGTTTTTTATTATTATTATTAAATCAAAAATATATATTTTCTTGTGCAGCATGAAAAATTGGCGTTCTTCACTGGTCTGCATTTATTTCCTTGACATTCTCCATCGAAATTGCATACATCTGGCCATAAACATCGCTCTTTTGAAACTTCAAAAGGAAGTCCTAGCAATCACAAAAACGCATGTGGTTTTAAATATCTGGGGGCTTAAAACCCCAAATTTTACGGACATTTTTTATTATAGTGATATAAAAAATAAATAGGCATGGACAGGTCCACTTTAATTATGGGTAGTTGGGTTTTCCTTGCACGTGTTATAAGTGACACTGATGAGGTTGAAACTATTGCTGGCACACCCATTTTTAAATGGTCCAGTACATTACTTTCAAGTGGAAAGATTACCCTTCAATTTGGGAAAAAATAACAACTCATTCGAGATAAGAAAATCTTCTTGGAATATCATATCAAATAAAAATGTCAAGAATTTATAGTGTGCTATAGTCACCTCTTTATGAAAACATTATAAAGTTTGCTTTTTCAACAATTGTGCAATCACAATATCAAACATTAACTGCATGCTTTACATTGATTATGTTATCAGTATTGTTGCAATGTACACTCACCAGGTCTGTACGTATCTTTCGATTCAGTTCCTTTGTTTTCGAGACCTAAATAATTAAATGAACCAAAGAACCCATAGTTTGTGCCATCGATTCCATTTCCTCCCTATAAAGTTTTCATATTTTTAGAGCATTTCATGAATTCAAACCTCGAAAAACATATTAGCATATAATTTCAACATACCGCAACATTAATATTTTCAGATTTTTTCTTCAAGTCATGCTCTTCAAATGAATGGTCTTCATGGTGTTTCCCATTAGGTAGAGCAGTAATGAACATCACCAGTGTTAAACCAATGGTTAAACACAGACTGTAATGTATTAAAATACTCATATTTGCAGGTGATTACTGGATAGCAAAAGTTAGCAGTCAAGGTAAAGGTGTTAGATTACCAGGACTTATATATAAGTACCACATGCAATATAATGCCATTCTGAAATATAGTATACCCACTATACAGTTTTGAAATTATTTCGGAAATTGCCAACATTTCTATTAACTGTAAATAGTATTTCACAAAAGCATAACAGCAACTGGAGGAAATTCGAGTTCGAGGTCACAACGTATAACTATAATAACAGTTTCAATTCACCTATACCGACGAAACATTACATACAATTGAATGCCAAACTGGCCAAGTTTTATAATACAATATACTGATTTCTACATTTTTAACGCACTTTAGTACATTATTACATAGGTCTATACTGACCGTGAACACTGTGACATTCAGCATTGTTTAGATCCATTTCATAATTCAGAATATGATTTATTTTAAAGTGCTGTAGAGTATAGATAACAAACATTTCATAGATACATTATATAACAGTTGCAATACAATGTATGTTAACTACATAATACATATGAAACTTAGTTGTGACATTGCATAACATAGGGAACATTTTATTTTATATTAAGAATTTTTGATAATATTGAATAATATGTGTTGACTACAGTGCAATGATCGAAGTCAGCTTTTTATCAGTGTTTTGGGCTATAGTGTTATCTGTGTACACCCATAGTAGGCGAGGCAACTAACTACTCAAGTAGCTATACTCTCGCATGTGCCCTCAATCCTCTGTTGTTAGACATGTTACATGAGTAGGGAAGATGGAAATTACTGTGCACAAGTTTGGAATCTCCTTCATATATTATACTTTTCTACTAATTTCAATTGGATCATGTGCGACAACATTCAATAAAGGATCTCGTGATGAATACGTCTCCTTATCGGTGAGTGATCTGTAATTAAGGAATTCCAGACAGTTCATTTAATAAGTGCCAAGGTACACTTTTTTATAAAATAGGTTCAATGTCCCAACTTAGAACACGTAAACAAGTGCAATATTCTGAAAATGTGCATTGTATTTTCATTATCAGGTCAACAGCTGGGAAATGGATACAATGATAACATATTGAATAATATACTGTATATAACCGGTATATTTTGTTAGAAACAAAATTGTTTAAGATTTTATTGTTCAAGTTTCTCAAATTCTGGGTTAATTTTTCCATTTCCAAGCATCTGATAATAGTTGGTAGTTGATTGTCACAGTTAGGTAATGTTAGCTGAGGGCAAACGTAGTACTTGTGTAATGGCTGCTAAGAACGCCCATGCAGTGAAGTTTTCACTATAATCTGGAATTCCTTATGTGTTTGTTTTGTTTCTGGCATTTGATATAATGTGCTATATTTTTAATCAAAATGAAAACATTTTAGGGTGCGGTTGAAGAAGTTGAGAAGTTGACAGCTTCAGAAGCTAATGTTGTTCCTTTTCCCAGAAAATATGATGATACAGGTATGTACTTGAAATTTGATATGATGGTGGCTGACTTGCACAATTTTTATTATCTGCATTCCTGTTTGTCATGTAGATGTAAAAGCTGAAAACTTGCAGAGGGATGCTACTGAAGAATCTTTCAAGGATTCAAATGGTTTCATACCTGTGGTGGTAGTTGTGTCTGTTGTAGTGGTGGTGCTCATAATTGTGCTGTCATGCTGCTGTTATCGAAGAAGGAAAGCTAATAAGAAGAATGCAATAGAGAAAGACATTCAGGATGCCATAAGCATTGAATCTGAAGAAGTACCTATTCCAGCCCCAATGCCCAAAGATAACACGAAACCACTGAAGATTGTGCTTATGAATAAACCGGATCAAAAGAAACTTGAACAAAAACCATCTCAACCATTGAAAGATGCCAAAGTCGACGAGGTTGTGATTCCTGTTCCCAGTCATGGAAACGAAAACACGATTGAACATCCTAAATTGGAGATAGCTAATGAAATCCTTGACACAAAGTCTGACAAGGTTCACGTGGAGAATGAGGTCCTGGATGAAAAAAGCGAAATTTTAGATGCCGGACCTGCAATTCTTCAGCAAGACAATGAAAGCTTGCGAAGCAATTCGGTCGCAAGCACGGAGAGCGGAGGAATTCAAATCACGGTTAACCATGAAGACCATGTTCCTGAGGATAAAGATTCCTTACATGATGAGAACAAAGATTTAGATGAAAAAGTAAATGAAGTGTTGTCCGATATTGACGAAATCTTAAGCGTGCAAGAAGTCTTGGAAGAGAAATTAGACGCGGAGTCCCACGATGGCAGTCGCGCAGAAAGCCTTCAAGATGTTGGTAGCACACACAATGAAGTAGAAAATGATGATGTCAGTGGTCATTTGGACCAGATTTCAACAAGAGAACCATCTTTACAAGAACAAGAACATGAAAAATCTGACTCCGACAACGATGAACCTAGCGTCAAAGAAGCTATCGCGGAATCAAGTGAAGTAGCCGCGTTCATCGAAGAGCATCAAGAAGAAAAACCTCATTTGGACAAAGAGGAAAAAGATGATAAAGAGGACAGAGAAGACAGACAGTCCATTTCATCTGATAAAAAGGATACTGAGAATGACAATTTATTAAATATGATGGACTCGGTTGCGAATGAAAGTGACCGAGATAATGAAAATCCCAACGTTTCTAGAGATTCCAATGAAAAAGACCCTGAAGAAGCTTCAATCTCTCATTGATTACAATTTTATTAGAATACATTAAATATTGACTTTTAATATTATTGGTCTTCCAAGCATATATGTATTTCACTTCTAATGTACGTGTATATTCACTGTATGTATTCATTCTTTTTAGTAATTGAAAACGCCTTCTATTGTAATCAAATATGAAAATGCATAACGGTAATAAACATATCTGTATTATAAATAAGAGTAGAATTATAATATCCAAATGAAAGTGATAGTTTAATAGTTGCCGCTGCTTTTCAAATTACGCCACCAGAGGGCACGCTATATTCTTCTAGGAAAAATCCTCAGGATTCCGATTCTGTCTTCGGAATCGGCACTGCTATCACGGTTTAGGAGATATTCGACTTTTATTTAGGTATATTCAAAGTGAAACTTTATTGTGTTTAGCTGTCAAGGTTTTGGCGCGCAAAATGGGGCTTTGCAGTGCCTCAATCTACACAACAGCCACACATGCGGATTGGAAAAATTCTCAGGATTCCGAATCTATACCCATATTCGACCCAGCTGTCACGGTAAAGAAGATACCGTATATGACTTTCTGTGGAAGCTTAGAGAATCTTCTGGAGATACTACTTATTTCTAACCAATTGTTCAATTACATAACTTTTCCAACATGGGTTACATGTTGGATATTATTATGCGAAAAGTTGTCCTAATTATTTTATGTTTATATTTTTGTTGACTAAGCAAGGCATAGGGTCATAAACCTATATTTGTTTTATTTGACAAAAATATTTGCATTTCATGCAGGATCAATCGGATTGCAATGACCGCAAGTTTTGCAACCAATATGACATTTTTTCCAGGGGTTGTATATTTATACATCAGGATCTGTTTATAGTCAACAACCCAGAAGTATGCATTAATATTATAGAAACGTATAGAAACTTCGGTTCAATCCCTTTGAAAATATTTATTACAAAACTCGTTCAATATCATTCAAACTAATTTGGAAGAAAATCCTCAATCAGAAGTGATGCGCATTAATATTTTTGCATATATTGAAAGCACACATGATCACATACTTACATTAGGAATTGCTGAATTATCTTAGGCGGCGGAATTTTATGCAGAGGTTATTAAAAAAATATTTTACGATACTTAAAGTGCTTCGAAAATTATTATATCGATTATATTTATGTTACAAATTGCTTTGGGATGTACGTGCATGGAACAATTAATACATACTTGTTTCTCTTGTTTGTTCTTTTTTTATAATCGAACGGCCCTTATTTTTGGAAAGTGCCTAGTATATACAATAATGAAATTTCAATTGCTTACAACAACATATTATTGTTCAGTATAAAGTTTGAGTAGTACGCAATCCATCAGAATATAAAGTGATGTGTTATTATTGACGTTCACGTGCATACAAAGTGCATCATCCTACAAACAACAGATGTTAATATACAAACAGCAAAACATGCTTTCGTAAAAACAGAGCACCTACAAACGTATATAAAACAACCTTTTGGTCTGTTGAAACCAATAAAATTGAGAGTATAATCCGAACAGTTACCTCAACAGAAATTCTACTATCAAGGTGCAGTATAATATATATTTTTATAATTTTAAATAAATTTTATATAATAATGTATTACTCGATTTACGTTTAAAATTACAAATATGTTAATATAGTAGTTATACATGAGATCTTGATCACTAGATAATACCAAGCTTTCTATGTAATTCAGACCTAAAATGTGAAATTATTTGCAGATTTTCATCAGAAATTTATTTCCCTCAATTGGCACCATGAATTTCCAACTGAGCTTCTTGATTTTAGCCACAATAGTGGTGCCCTTTATTAACTCTCTACCTGTCAAAAAAGGTATTTTAATCAAGACCAACAAAAACTACAAACGTGAATATCCCACAAACTACGAAGACGGTCTTTCAAATCCGGTGAGACACCACGGGTATTTCTAAAAACTTTGAGGTAAAACTGCTTTTACATGGAATAATTGGAAAAATTGTTAGGATGGTGACATTGACGATGGCCAAATCATTTACATTGAAAACCTCTATGGGCCACTTATAATTACTTCTGCTGATGAAAGTGGTCCTAGTGAACTTGACAATGGCGAATATGATGGCGGCAACAACCAAGGCTACCCTGGCAACAAATGGCCATGTAGGTTTACTTTTGAATAGTTAGAGTACTGATATACATACTTAATATAGCTCTTTCCACTGTTTGTTTAAGTGAACAGATATTTCGATTATTTTTCTTCATATTCTTAAAACAATAATTTATACTGAAACTGAATCACCACATTCGGACTAAATTTTGTGTAAAACACTTGTTTAATATATCTGTAACAAAGTAAATTTCGTTACTTGGTTTCGATATGAGAGGACGCCACAGACACATTATGTTGATTGCAGTGTGGTGAATCAACAGCATATATTGGTGGCGCCCTCTTTTTTGCCAGCAGTGAAAAACTAAATAGTGCACTTTTGAATATAGTTAAAGGAGGAGAATACTACTATGACACAACATCATATCCTGTACAAGTAGATCCTGTAGAAGAATACACAGTAGCAACAGATTACCCACTTGGAGGTGCTGAGACACCATATGCAGGTGCCGAGACACCATACGTACCTCCGGTCGATTGGCCTTAAACTTTGAGTTAAAATGTTTTTGATACTCGCAAAATTGTAGATTACTAAGGTCTTTTTTAATTTGTTACCTAAATTCTGCTAACAAAACACTGCACACATTGATATCACTGAACATGTAACAATAAGTGGAATAATCAAAATGTCACTTGTAAACATTGTCATTTATCATTTGTGATGCGCATTTCGATCACAATAAAGAATTTTGGATTGGGAATATGAAATGTGACAAATGAGTGTCACATCAAAACAGTTTCTATATCAACATACGTACGTATAAGGGGAGCTTCTTTGAACGTTTCTCTGCAATGCTCCTTATATTTATGGGTTACCCGGGGCCCTTTATTACACAAATCTATCTATTAAAGGTAATTAAACTAACAGGGCGGTAAGTGAACTCTGAACTTTACCCTTTTCTGGCCAATCAATACTAATTGGCAAGTAGTCCCAATTTACCCAATAGCAGGGTTGGTCATAGTCCACTTTTACTGCCCTGTCAGTTCACCTTTAAAAACCTGTGAACATCAAACCCATCAACAAAAGGTATTTTTACCTACAGTCTGTAAACACTGAATGTGGAAGTATAAGTCTCATACATGATCAAATATATGCAACACATGGACATTATTTGTTATTTATCACTATGTGATATGCATTTCACTGTAATACATAACTTTACATACCTAGGTAACTGATTATTTTTATTTTTATTGAACACACTAAAGATTTTTGTGTGGAAATTATCAAATTATGTATTTTCAATTCCAAACCATTTATTGTTCCGCAAATTAAAATACTGTACAAAGGGAACTACATTTCTATATTGGGTATTTTTCAGGGTAAGAGCATACCGTATGCCCCGCCCCTCCTCATACAAAATGTACGAGGAGGGGAGGGGCCTACGGTATGCTCTTACCCTGAAAAATGCTATAGCGAGCTCGGGAACGATGCAAGCGAAAGCGCCGTTGTGTTTCTGTGTCACGTGATTTTAACCTGCTCAAACTTGCAGAAGATTCGAGGATCGGCGGGAAGCGAATGGTTGCGCTATTCTGCTGTAACTTATACAAAATATTCATTGTTACCTGTCATTTAACTTATTCTAAGACGTATTTTTCTGTTTATTATTTAGTTGCTGAAAGTTAAAATACGAGATGAACGGGTTAAAACGAAGAGCGAGTGTTTTGAGTTCAGCAGCAAAAGGTGCGATCGCGTTCAATCCAAAGTTTATATTTGTGTATGATAAATTAATTGTTGCCGACTGACACTTAAACTCACATATCAGACAATGTTATGTAACAATTCGAAAATATTACAGCGCTATAATTATTAAAATTGTGATGTCGTGTTCGAAATTTATTCTGGAAAATACAAATCGTCTATATAAATTTGCATTACAATATTTCAGCTGCTCGACTTAATCCTCCAAATATTACACCAAATAATACTCCAACTAATCCTCCAAAACCAGCGAGTCAAAATGCTCAAACTCCTGTCCAGAAGCCAACCAAAACAGTTGAAAATTCACAACCACCTGTCCGAAAACCAAGTCAAACAGTTGAAATTGTTGCACCTTCTGTGTCCAAAATTTCACGCAAAATCCAACCTGAAAATATTTTCCACGAATTATTATCCAATTCTGGTGTCACGTTGTCAACAGGAAACCCTTCAAATGAAATCGGTAATTATTTTAAATAATATTTCCTTTTAAATTCCCATTTCCAAACTCATTTTTATTATTTTATTTTTCTAGACGTAGAGAAGAGAACATTTCAATCCACATTTCTCAAATCTTTGAAGCAACACAGAAGCTATCCAGAAGTATGAATTGTATTATATATTGTTCTAATATTATATATTAAAGGGATAAGTTATATTTTATTATTTGTTTTGTCCAGGTTATCAAGGAATTTTTGAATTGTGTGACGTCCCACTTGGAAAATGAAACTGACCTGATAAAATTCCTTACTGAGACTAAATTAACAACTAAAGATGATGTGTAAGTTTATCTTCATGGAAGTTTTATTGTTTTAGCAGGATTAATAGTTTTTTTGTGAATTTTAGGAGCGGTAACGGTTGCGCGCAAGAT
This sequence comes from Glomeris marginata, assembly GCA_034696005.1. NCBI lineage: Eukaryota > Metazoa > Arthropoda > Diplopoda > Glomerida > Glomeridae > Glomeris > Glomeris marginata. The sequence goes on along the minus strand of JAQFZQ010000036.1, from coordinate 13,652 downwards.
TCTCTCGTCCGCATGCTTTTAGAAATCGAAGAGATTCAGGTTATCTATTTTAATTTTATACATATAGCTAATTATTTACTGACATTAATATATATTTTATATTTTCAGCCTGGTTTGGTCAATATCTTATTGGAGAAATTAGTGGAATTTTCATCCGACGAAGAGTAAAACAAAAAATATTGTTGCCTTTTATATTATAATTTAAGTATGATTCTGAAATTAATTAATGACTTTTAATAGGGTCAGAGATGAAAGCAAATGGTCTTGGAACATTCCCAGGCTAATATTATCTCAATTCAGATTTCTGAATCGGATCGTTGAGCACGAGGTTACCGAATCCTGTGTTATTAAATTTTTATTCAAATTATCTGATGAGAAGTGGATGTTCAAATTGAATTTAAATGTAATTATTGCAGCAATTTAAGCAGAAGATGTTGGAAGTTCTTTCCGTTTCTTCGATTAACGTTCAGAGGGAAATAATCTGTTGCGTCCCCGACACGATCGCGGACGCGGATCACGAAGAAGTTGGCCGGATTTTAATGTATATCTTCATTAAATGTTAACATTGATGCATTGTAACATTGATGAACTAATAATACGAATATTTCTGTTTTTAAATGTTAATTTAGGGAGCTTTTTCAGACTGAATCTCGTTTGACAATTGCTATTTTGGACTGTCTATCCAACATGGTTCTGTCAAATTCATTACTCAAAGATGTAAGGGTTTGATTCATTTCCTTGTAAAACTGTAAATACTAGTTTGATACTAATTTGTAATTGTTTACAGGTGCAAGATAATGTTTTGAAAATCCTGAATTCAGTTCAAATCGAGCAGCTCCCGATGTCGGTTAAATTCCTTCTGCACACCGCGAGGCCGCAAGATGCCGGACAGGTCGATTGCCATCATTATTATTGATATCATCCTCATTTTGTTTGTTGTTTGAAACAAAAACGAACTGGTTTTATTCATTTAACAAGATCTTGGATGGAATAAGGAAAAACTTGGATTTTGCGTGCATCGTCGTACCGTCGGTTCCTCTTTCGCAAAAGAAGACCGCGCAACAGATGTAAATTCACATTATTATATTTCCAGCTTGTTCATTGTATATATTGAACGTTGTTTACTATTATTAGTGAAAAGACAGATTATGCTATTATTACTGTTGAAGCCATTCAATCCGGAATCAACAACATACCGTTTATGGCGGACGCGTGCCTTAAGGTAATTTTTCTTCGGGTTGCGTTAAATCATTTAATAGTGTGATCATGTTGGTTTATTAATCATTCAGTTGCTTGAATCCATCACATCCTCAAGACACCACAGAGTCCTTGATATTTTCCTCATTTTCATCTTGTTCACGCGAGAAAGGAAGAAAGCTGTTTTTAAACTTCTGACCGCTAAAATCAAGAAAGAACTCATCGATCACGGTCTTCTATCTCAAGTCTTCGTCAAGTTATCAAACGTGGGTGTAAATTGCAACTTGACTGTCATTTTACAACATTATTTAGGGTTTTATTTTGGATTTTAGGTTGCGCAAATGTACGGAAAGGTGATCCTGAGCATCGCGAACGAATTCCTTCCTTCGCCGAACCAGTCCTTGAGTGGTTTCGGAGCCGAACTTTACAAGTTGTCCTTCGCTGCTTTCGACATGTACCACTCCCAGGAAGTATTAGGACAACTGGTGATCCACATTGGAAGTGGGATCAACGCAGAAGTCAACGCTGCGCTTGACGTGTTGATCCACCTGGTGGGAAAACAGCGCGCAAGAGTCTTGCCATGCGCTATCTTCATCCAGGTCACTCCACCCAACTTAATTCCTTCGTAAATCAATCCAGTAACTCATATTCAATCGTTTCAGGGAGTTTTGGACTATCTGGACCTTCTTAATTTAAGCCAGATAAGGAAAGTTTACCAATGTTTGGCCGAACTCGCTTACGGAGGAAGCGCGCAGGAAAGTCCCGCGTTACAAGTGGAAATGCCGATAACTGTTAGAAAACAACTGGCAAGCAACGTATTGAGGTAGTATAACATGAAATAATGTACGATGAGAATATATTTTAAATGTAACTGTAATGTTATTTATTAGGTACAAATGCATCGGAGTCGTTGGAAGTCTGATGATAACCAAAAGCGTGGTTACTTTGGCAATGTAAAATTGAGTTGTATTGTTGCTGTTGGATTACAGTGTAAAGGAATACAATAGTAAATGTTTTTCAGTGATGGTGAGAAGGAAGAACAAGTGAAGGATATGATGAAATTAATCCAGTTGACTTTTTCAAGCGTGCAAAATAATCCGCAAGCGAAAGCTCTTTTCATGGACGAGCTGTCGGATGTGATCCAGACCCATAAAATGAACAAGAAGTTCTTGGTAAATAGTAGGGAATGTGAATTAAGGTCCTAATATTCAGATATTATAATAATATTTTGATGAATTTTGCAGGAATGGTTGTCGGAGTTGGTTACGAATGAGCTTCAGGAGAGTTTCATAACAGAATTGGATGAGGATGCGCAACCAGCTGGTACTAGGTATGAATTATAGATTGATTCAAGATTTTAGATGATTTTATATCGGTAATAAAGTTTGTTTTATTAATAGTAGTGAAAGTGCCGTGAAACTGAAACCGGAGAGATGTCATGGAATCGATCCGGAAAACACAATAATTATTACTTTGCTGCCTCTTATACTCAATGAAAAATCAGCGCAAGGTTTGGGAACGGAAACTCAAACAACAATGTAATTATTATATCATTTAGGAATTTTTAGATATTAAATTACTAATTTAAACATATTATTTTTTTAAGGAATGCTGTAAAATCTTCTCTGACTTTGATTCCACATTTCCGATTGGTCCGCGTCTGCGAACAAGCAATCCACAATGGAAAAGTGGATGAAATCGATGCTTTGCTAGGTAAAAAAATAAATATATATATTTACCAAAGCAAGAACAGCACCTTAAAATACTTTAATTCCAGGTTGTCCACTGTATTTTTATTCCCCCAAATTACTGGAGGATTTTTCAACTTTGCACGTTGCCGATAAACAAGTGATCTGCAAAGCGACGTTCCTTTGCGTGAACTGGTTCCGTGAGGTATAACTTATCTGTAAATCGGTCTTCTAATTAGTTCTCTGATTTAATTTGGATAAATTATTACTGTGATATAGTTGCTAAACGCGTTTTGCAATCAAGCGGACGAAGAGATGCGGAAGAAGGTTTTGCGGCGGTTGCGGGACATCACGCGGCTGCATCAAGTTCTCGCGATGTGCCTGGCTGGTAACTATGGTTCTGTCGGATTGTGTCAAATAAGTTTCCATGAGATGGTAGATTTTTAAATGTGTATTTATTTATTTAAACAGATTTTCCTGATTTTGTGCCCGCGCTCGCGATATACGATTTTGACCAGGCGAATTCGCAAAAACAGTCTCCTTCGGCTAAAGGAAAAGGAAAGGGGAAGAAGAAAACTCCAGGAAAAACGTACTAATTTCATTTTAATTAAATACACAGAACACATGTAATATTTTTGTATATTTTCAGGAATAAGAAGAAAGGAACCGGTACGACGCCGGAAACTCAAGCGGCGACGTTGACATCCCAAAAAGTGACGCAGACCTTTTTTGATACTCAACGTGGGAAAAACGAAAATGACAAATCACAAAAGGTTTTTAATCTTTTATTTTGGAGGAAAAAATAAAATATAAAAAAATATCAAATAGTAACTTGGAACATTTAAATTTTAATTCGCAGAGTATATCAAAAAATGAAAAAGATGCATTTCAGTTCGATACTATACGATACATCTCCTCTTTCAGGTTTGAGTTCAATTCAATACAATACATTGTTATATAGCTGGAATTTATGTATGAAATTCTATTTAGGGAACTTGAATTTGATGTTTTTACGCTGCTCGATCACAAACTGTACCTCGGTGCGGACGATGATGAGGTATATCATAATTAAAATGTTGTATTCGGTTAAAATATCTGATGTACCACTAATAAGTATTATTTTCAGATACCACCTTCTAAAATAACACCATTGGGTCTGCATTTTCTTTTGCAAGATTTGAACCACAAGTTCGATTACGCGCTACAGGTTTCCGCGATGCCTGTTCGGTTTTTCAACCAAGTAATAATCACATTTGAGAAATTGTTTCAGTAGTGATACGTTTATTGTGCAGTTTGTTTTGTTTACAATTATATTTTTAAATATTTGTTACAGCCAAAACAAGAGAAAAATGTGATGTTTAAATGTCTTATGCGGCTGACTCCGAACGAAATCGCGAAGAAAGGCGTAACTCTGCTTCCGGCCATCTGCCAACACTTGGAGCTTATTTATAGCCACTTCAAAGTAACAGATTCAGGTATAATAAGATTGTTTTCTGCATTTATTAAATATTTTATGGATTTATATATAGCTTATCGTGGCTGCGAATGATGGGATAATGGATGGTCCGGGAATGTTCTCGGCGGAATCCAAAACAGTCATGAAATGCTACTTATGTTTGCTAGAATTCGTTCATGAGCTGTTCTCTTGGTGAGTTTAAACACGTTTATTAACAATTGAAATGGAATTAAAGAAAGATTTCTTGAAGGAATGGATTTAAAAAGACGGAGAATGAGCAGTTACTAGAAGAAGCGTGTCAGGTCATCGCTTCCAGGATTTCAAATTCATCTCAGACAACTTTACCGGAAAAAATAAAGTAATTATCTATATCCATATATGTTATTCCCATGTATTTTTGCTAATTTAGATTGTTATTTTAGAACTGTTCAGCAATATTTCACGAAGTTTAGCGATACGGTTCCGCAATTTTCCACCGCGATTGCATTTTTGAAACTGTTGGAAACGCTCGGTACATTGAGTGAAGAGGATGATGATAATTCCGCATTGGGTATCACCTTTCTAATCACTAAATGTTTAATTTGAAACAGTTATTTCAATAATAATCTTTAATATTTCAGTTCCTCTTTGCGAAACTTTCCTCAAGCGCGAATGGCAAGTGATGAAAGGAGCTCCCGGTGTTGCCGAATACAATGCGAATCTCCAGTTCTTATTACGGTATGGTATAAATAGTAAATGTGTTTCTGTATAACACTGTGAACTGTCATTAAGTTCCTGGAAAAGTCATGGAATTTGAAAATAGTCATGGAAATCCTGGAATATTCATAGCATTTTATATTTCCAATGTGGTGTAAAGTCTATAACAATAACTTCATATTTTATTAATGATTTAAAACATTTCAGAGTTTATCTTCAATACCATAAACCTGAATGTTGGGACGGATTGGAGAAATTGGCAACGGAAGTTACGCCGCAGTTGGTCGCGGGACAGAACAGAGAATCAAACTCGGCTATTTTTCCATCTATTAGCAGGTGTTTCTATTTAAAACTGTTTCATAAGTGTTGTTGCTTTAATAAGTCTGATCTTTATAATAACTTGTATTGTTTTATTTGCAACATATAGGTTATCCTTTGTCGTGTTGTACCGCGCGATGATGGGGAATTTAGTAGACAAAGTTCTCCAACTATCCCATAACAATTTAGAGGTTAGAAGCTTAATATTAATCCAATACATTATTTTAAACACATATACTAAAATGTAGATTGAATTAACAGGATGAGGAATACTTTTTGGCGTGGAATATCGCGGTGCGGGTGTTTCAAATCCTTGTAAATGTGCTGAAGGTATTTTATTTAGCTATAAATCAGGGTTGTCATTGAATATAATTGCAAAATAGCATGCAAGTATGTTTAAACATTTAAAAACTTAACTAATTTCTTTGACATTGTAATGTTGTATTAATGGAGAAAAAATAAAATAAAATATGCAGCGACAACCTTGGAAATGCAATTTTGAAGATTTATCACTGCTAAAATGTTTGTTTTCTTCTGTTTTTACAGGAATTTGATGGGAAGACAACATTATCAATCTGCCTAAATGTGAGTTTTAATTTGTATGAAATTTTGATGTGATTTTATATAATTAATTGGTGTATTATTTATATGTACTATATATAGAAAGGAGTGGGTTTTATTGAAAACTTCCTTAAATGTGGTATGCCATTGATGGGAAAACTTTTCCCTACAAGGGGCCAAGATGTTGAAGGTCTGTTTAAAAACTTACAATTGAGTACGAGATATTTGCAGCACGTTTGCGCGCATTCAAAGGTACGATATTCTCAAATTTATCCCGATAAAAATAAAATTCATGTATGAAACTGAATTGGAATCGTTTCCCAGGTTATCAAAGATGTTGCTCTGACAAGGTATGTCCCAAGGATGAAGAAAGCATTGGAGTCTATCGTGTACCGCGTCCAGGCGATGTTAGCCATGAATAAGTGCGCACCCGCGTTCTGGGTTGGAAACCTGAAACATAGAAATCTTCAAGTAATTGGATACATTTACTTCAAATTAACAGGAAATATTCCTTAAACGATATAATGGTTGATAATTTATTTCAGGGGGAAGAAATTTCATCTCAGATAATGCGGTCGGATGATGAAGCCGGAACTTCACGTAGCGAAGTTGGCTCCGAGGAACATGGCAATGTTGTTGCATCAGATGTTGAAGATGAAGAAAAAGTTGCATCAGAAGAAGAAACGGAGGAGAAAGGAGGATCTGATGTGGGAAATGATGATAAAGATGAAGTAATTATTGAATTTCTCGAATAACTTCCCGCGGCGTAAACATAAATCGTTCTGTATTATTTTTGCAGAGAAATGTCACTTCAGGTGATGAGACGGATATAAATGAAGATGAATCTTTGGAAAATATTAGAAACTATATTGGTCGTCCCAGTAAAAGTCTTGAGTTTTGAAAGTTCTAACATTTTTTATTTGTGTTTGTAGTGTTTCTTTTTAAGTAATAAAAGTTTGGAATTTAAATGTTGTGCTTCAGTTTATTAAAATAATTTCAATAACTATTTCTGCAAAGCATTTAAAGTTTCACCTTTAAACCCGAGGAAATATGAGGTTAGACAGTAAAGAAAAAATACAGGTGGGTGACTGAAATTTTGCTCCATCAGCAGAAATTCTTTGGGAATTTTGACCTGGTTGCCTCATGCATTGAAAGTTTTCTAACAATTGATATTTGTGTTTAGTTAACTGTGTGATATTGATATACTGTCAAGAAATTACAGGTCATCTGCTGTGTAAACTTCACGAGTTTTTCAACCCGAACTGTTACATTGTCCGCAAGAAGTATATAAAGTAGCTTCTAGGATTTTTACGCACTTCACATTGAACAATTTCATCTCCAGCAGCAGAGTATCTACACAGCTTGAATTTTTATATCTCAAACAAGATGAAGTTTACATTATTTGTACCGGCCGTTGCTTTGGCGCTGTTCGCGACAAACCCACGGGTTACGAGTGGCCAACCGAACTTGCCAACAGTAATTGGAAATATTGTTGGACCTGGAGGAGTTCAACTGCCCATTTCAGTGACTCTACTAGAGTTGATGACACCAAACAACCTCACAATCCTTCATTTAACATTGCCTGTCGTGTGAGTATCGAAATGGCAATTCGCGTTAAACTGTTTCTTCAATTATTTCTGTTTTAATAATTATTTTATAGAATCGACAACAATCAACTTGTGAATGTTTCTGTGCTGGTGCAACTCCAGACACACAGTCTGTCAGGTATAACTTTGTACGTGGAACTGAAGTTGAACGGCGAGATTCTGATCGCGTTGCCCATTTCGCTGGACTTGACCGCGATAGTCGGTCTTCTTGGCCCTGGGCTTCCTATTGAGAAACCCAAACTTGGCAGAAGATTTATTCAAGCAACCAATATTTTGCAAGATCTTCCACATGAATGAAACTATACATATATCAAGAGTGCATATATGTATTGTATGTATTCTTTATTATAACCTGGGGTTCAATGTTCATTAATTCATTCATTTTGTGGAGAATAAATGGTTTCAACAGCATTGTGATTTTCCATTTCTCTCATAGTTTCCTCCGATGTTAACCCTTTTTTAGTTTACAATCGTGGTATTAAATATGGAAAGCCACGTGGTGTCAGTTAAAAATTTGTATTTTAAAGCACGGTTTCATATTTGTGTGGAGTCGATGTCTGCTGTTGTCCATTTTACTCCTTGCCATCATTCAACAAACTTTTAATTTGTCCAGTTAGTAAAGACGTCCTTCAAAATATTTTGAACTTTTTCAACATGCAGCTATACGAGTTCAAATTTCGCTCTCTAAAATGTTTCGAATCCGTTTCGCCAACTGGCTAGCAGATGGCGCTGCAACGTTTTCTCCAGTTTCCCATTTGTTAATGCGCATTCGTTTCGCCAACTCGCCACTAGGGAGCGCCACACGCGGCGGAGGAAAAATTCATTGCCTTCAAAATGGCTGCCGGTGACAGCAGCAGCGACGACGCGATTCAATCGGAAATTCGTTCAAATTATTAGAATAAAATTTAGACGACCGATTGTTTGGGACGTGTTTGGGATACACATCAACTGTTGCGATTAGTTCGAGGTTTGCGATGGATGACGGAACAGTTGGTAAGATATAAAATGGCGTTTGTAGGAAGCGAACGATCGTTCGGCATTTTGGCGTTAGGCCTAACGCTAACGCCGGTTTTTTGTCTTGCGTTTTTGCGTGCAGGGGTTGAATTAGATGCGGAATCGGGAGCTCCTAGTCGTACTCAATCTCAAAGTGTGCGTAAAAATATATCTTTGAAGTTGAAGCCGAAAATGAGGGGTAGGCCTAAAAAAGGTCCAGCCGCGAAACGACGAAGTCAAGAAGGCAGAGATTCCCAAGCTGAAATTGTCAACACCGAAGAAGAAATAGCGAATGAAAATCGAGCCCCAAAATGTAATCACTTTAATTATATACTTCATTGTAGCGCTGTTTAATTTGCAGCTTTATTTTCAATGTGTAATTCGTGCCATTTTCTGATTTATTTATGACATAACAGTTGACATGGAAGAGGATATTTCCAAATTGGAAGCTCCAAAATTCAGCACTATTGACCGAGGTCCTCCTGAACCCATTCATGACAACAATAAACTGAAGTGGGATTATAAAGTAAATTTTCTATAATAATATTATTTCACACCTGATTGAATTTTTATTACAAGTCGGCATTAATATTATTATTGGGGTTTTAACAGGTGAACTTGATTGGAGAAAAGGTGATCAATCCTATGATACATTGCTGTAAAAAATGCGATTTACCCGTGTTGACATACGGAAGAATGGTACGGTTACCTGTTATTCATTATAAAGATTCCCTTTCTAAAAATGGACATTTATTTATTATTTATTTATTTGCAGATTCCGTGTAAACATGTATTCTGTCACGATTGCGCTAAGAAAACTGACAAACTGTGTCCGAAGTAAGTTATCGGGTTTTAGGTCCTTCGTATAATATTTTCTATAAGTTTGTGTAGTTTATCGTTTGTAATTCCTAATTGTGAGGAACATTGGGATGTCTTATATTTTACTGTGGTATATTCAATTTGGTGATTTTGTCATCGGGGTACAAGATTTCGACGCGATCGCTTGTCGCGCGACTCGATTCAGACCGTCATCCGTGACTGATGATGGTCCTGTACGTTGTCAGATGAAAGCGATTTCAACTGACAAAATCGATGGGTTTATTGATGTAGTAATTGGACAAAATGTCTTTGTTCCCTTTGGGATTTTCATTTCCTCGTGAGGACAAAGACGCGAGAGAAAAAAACACTGAGAGTCCATTGTTGGAAATCCTATTTTATTATATTTATGGCATTGCGTTAAGTTTTTGCTATATAATTTATCCCAGTTATATCTGAGGAATTAGTGAATTATTATTTTTCTTTACGTAGGTGTAACGAAAAAGTTCACCGCGTCGAACAGACCGGACTCGGAACGGTGTTCATGTGCACCTTCGGGGGAAGTTGCCACGGTAACGATGGCTGTTGCCGGACTTACTTGTCTCAAAGGGACTTGCACGCTCACATCAATCACAGACACGTAAGGGCTTCGGTACCATCATCCACAACCCCCACTTCCTCCAACCTGACATCGACCGTTTCCACGCTTTCGGCTCCGGCTATCGTCAAAGAAGCCCTTAAAATCAACCACCAGCCTCCTCCAACCAATCAGGTTATTGCTAACAGCACCGCTTTACCTTTAAATTTGTTCATCTCATTTAACAAATTGATTTTCTATTATTTAGAACGAATATAAACCACATCTGCCACCGATTACCGTGGGTAATGCCTCGATGGCTGCCGAACGGCATCCTTGGGGCGCTGCTTTACCCAATTGCCGTCCACCCCAGACCATGTTGGGTGGTCCTCACGCCCATTTACACATGGGACCTCCTCCTCCTCATATCGGAATGACAGAAGCACCAACTTCGGTCCAGAACCCGTACAATTTGGACGCGGCAACTTTACATCTGCACCGCGCGTCGGCCGTGGCGGCCGCCGCTGCGGTCATCGGGGGACAGCCACCGAGAGGCAACATGCAAGTACATCCTGGTTACGTGCAGGCCCAGAACGCCCTCGGGTACGGAGCACCATCCCAGATCCCCGTGATGAGCACGCGTACCAACCTGATCACGGTTCCGATCCAAGACGAAAGCGGAGGAGGCGTGCAAAGACCTCCACCGCACCAAGGGCAAGGGCCTCCGGTGGGGACCCACCACGCTCAGGCATCACCAACAGGCATCCCGTACGCCCCTCCTCCGACTCTGTACCCTCCTCACCCTCGAGGACCTCCGCCAACCATGACAAGACCGCCTTCGTTGAACTCCTACCCGAATCCTGTTCCTGTCTCCTACGCGACCGCCATGACAACGCAAGCTTACGTTCAGCACCACCAGGTAACTCATTATGGGGGCACCGTTCCCACAGGGTCTCCTGGAGGCTTGAGGACCTCCGTGGCTCCACCGCCACTGTATAACACTTCCCAACCTCCACCTCCGCCGCCGGTTCACCACGTGTACGGGTCTTCGGCACCGAGGACCCACTATCCTCCTCCGCCGCAGCAGCCTCCAGGGTACGGTCAGGGGCATTCGGGGTGGGTGGGGATGGGTGCGGGTCCGGCACCTGGAGCACCGATCAGACCGCATCCTCCGCCTCCGCACGGGATGCAGCAGCAACCGCCGGGACATCAGAGACCTCCGATGTATCACTGATGCGGTTAAACGGTCTGTAAATCCTTGCGAACGTCCTGATGTAGTACGTTCATCTATGGTAATTTATCAGCTGTGATTTGTGTCTATTGCCAACTTATTAATAGTGGAAGTGTTTCACCAGGTGCAGTATTTGGTTATTAACAATTTCTGTTCTACGTTTTGAAACTTTTTAATTTTTGGCCAATCCGGTCGCGCGAAGTAAATTCCAAATAATTTTTCTCCATGAAGGACAATGTATAATCTTCAGTATACATTGGTGTTTGTTTGTCCTCCGGTGGTACACTGGGCAACCATGGTGTTAATTTATGACATTACCTGACCGCTTTTAAAATACATTACTTTAAAGTGGCGCGTGATATTTTTGGCGCATTTGGTTGGACGCGTACTGTAAACAATGCAAATAAAGTTGTATTTTTACTGGTTACCATAATTTTAATTACATCATTCAAAATTTAAAGATGTCATTTTTTAGGCCTATTTTGCGTCTTGAAACCAAAAGGATTTCGGGGTATCGTTACCCCGGAACAAACCTCAAAATGGTTCTATTTCCAGTCTTCGGTGCCTAAACAATGTCTAAACTTACCTGGTGTTATATTAGGTGGGAATTTATTGATCCAATTAATGCTTTTTGAAACAGTTCAGCATTGATTTTGTATTTTACTAATTACTATTGATGATTTTCCAGGTGGTTCGCCGCGGGTACGTTGCGTACTTTGCGTGTCGCGCAACAGATTTCTTTAGGAAAAGCTTTTGTAGGATCAAAAGTTGGACTGTTTTTATACTGTAGTAGTGTTTTTTTTTAACGTAATATTGCGTATCAAAATGGCATTTGTCACCGTCGGCGCGGCCTGTGTTTACACCGTCACGGTGTATTGTGCCCCTTTCCGCGCACTCTCACCTCCTTTTTGCTCCATATTTATTCAATTTGGACTTGCCAATCTCAGGTGCTGTAAGCTGGGATTGGATAGCCGTGAAATAGCAGATTATTTCGCATCAGTCGGCTCCAAGCCTCAAATCTTTTGCGCGCACTCGCCGGGCGCCATTTTGTTTTCTTCAAAATACCCCAACATCTCTATTCATGCGACACATGCCCCTAAATAATTCCTCGGATCAGTGTGAATGTCCCTAGTATTACATCTACCCTTTCCTATTGTGGGCAAAGGAAGAGTGAATAATTTACTCGCATGTCTGACACGATATGTAAATTTGATTCCGTCTTACAGGTTATTCCGCTTAATGAGATCCATTGGAAGGAAATTGTATAAAATTGATGTAGGTATCTTTAATAAATTGTGCAGTTTCTTCCCTAAAGTCTTAATTTATTAAAATGTTTTTATTGTATTTTTATTTTCCGGGTTTTTCGGTGCGTCGGGACATCAACACGTGCCGACAAGGACTTGATACTTGGAATAAAGTTGGGGCCTGGACCTTATTCTAGCCGAGATAGATGTCGAAAAGGATCAGGATTGTGTTACGTGGAAGAAGGATGGATGGAGGAGAAGGTTTTGGACCTGCGGTGCGCAAGCGCACCAGGTGAGTGACGTGCACCAATTTTCTCAGTCTCGTCTCGTTCGTCGCAAGAATCAATCAATAGCCGGTAACGACCACATTTGCAATTCTGGGGACAAAAGCTCTCCAAAAAGGGACACTCTGCCAAAGAGGGCTTGCTTATGTCTCAATGAAAAACATTCGCTTGTCACACTTTCTACTTTTTCCAAGCGTGCTAACTGCAAAAGCCCTGAAACGCGGCCAACAAAACTTGACCATGCGAAGCGTGAAACGCTTGCTAAAACGTATGTTGCTATAATTAGGTCCGAGTTTGGAAAGTTACATGTGAACTGTGATGCGTTGCTTTAATGCGTTAACGCGTTGCATGCAAAATATAATGTGTTGCTTTAATGTGTTAAGGTGTAACATCAAACCGGTTTTAGGGACAAATACGTGCAATTATAGGGGGCGCCCTGTGGTGACTGCACTAACTGCACATTACTGGATGCATCACAGTTGTCTACTTTGAAAATCTGATATAAATGTATGTCTGAGGTCAGAGTTAAGATATAAATTGCTCAATGCAGACATGATTCCGTACTATAATTTGGTTGCAGGTTCGTTTTTAAACGAGCTTTACATTTTTTGCAAAATATTCTGAAATATGTGCAGGATATTCAGATTTGATTACCTTTGGGAAATTATGAAAAATCAGGTGTTGCAGTCACAGAGCTCAGATTTTTCATGCTGGTTTAGGGGTGGGATATGCATCTATCGTGATCATTTTTCCTCCGCTATTTGTTGTAGTTATGTTGAGGGGCATCGGAGTACCTCAATCTGCGTAAGACCGATACAGTCTTATTGGAAAAGTCCTCAGGATTCAGAATCACTACCCATAATCGATCCAGCTGTCACGGGAAAGGATTTCCCGTAATTGACTTTCATTGGAGGCTGCGAAGCGAAACGTTCTGGAGATGGTCCATTTTTAAGCTTTGCCATGCGAAACGAAGCATTCAGGATG
>JAQFZQ010000035.1:0-65831 GCA_034696005.1 Glomeris marginata | reverse complement strand
TGACGTAGAAAACCGGTTTTATGGCCAAACTCACGGTTCGCGGATTTTGTGGACGCCATTTTGGAATGCGAACTTCAATGGGAGCTTGTAGCTCTCCCCAGAACCACAATACGAGCAGCCAATAGGAGGGCTGTGGAATCGGTCAATTATGAATCATGTGAGAAGCACAATGAACAAAATTAAGTGAAACTACAGTGAGGATTTTTATGTGCACAAAACTGAAACTCGTCATCTGCTGTTCAAAAACGGTCGTGTATAGTTTATACTTGCATATGAGGAAGTAATGGAGTGTTAACAATGAGCGTAAATTTTATTTATTGCAGCTGGTGTGTTGAAAAAATCCCATTTTAATGAAATATATGCATGGGTGTTAACTCTGTAGTTGTATAATGTCATTATATCAGAAGTGCGAATATACAAGTACTTATAGGTTTCACGTTTACTTGAATGTGTGTGGAAATGTATTTCATTTCGTTAAAAAAATCTTTACAAGATTAATTTCGATTGTCAGGAAGCTACCATCCCTAGGAAAAAATATATCAGAATTTGTCTTTTGAAACTGTTGTTTTGTAAATTTTTGTGAATATGGGCGTTAGAAATTTGAAGTGGAAGTTTCGCAAATGGGTTATTGTAATACTATAATTAATTTATGGTATAGCAGGAATATGGGCCACTACTGGACGGCGTTGCCAGTGATGGACCGTCGGTTGTTGTGAGGAGCGGTAGCGGAAACGAATCGATGGCGACGCGATTACATTCTCCTATTTTATTCATTGAATAGCATTAGTACGGGGAGAGAAGAGGTGTTTGTTTTGCGGAAGAGGCTTTACTAGTTGCAATTCTGCGTCAGGTTAGATAATCAGGATAATCGCAACATTTTCGTGGCTTTTCGTTATCATCTGGTAATTGCAGGTTGTTTTTTTCATATTTTTTAGCATGTCAACGTGGCACCATATGGTCTGTCAAAGCCGAGCATTTCAGGCACAGGTGTGTTTGTATTAAATGCCATATTGTTTTTGTTTTTCTGTATGTTGTATTGCGATTGTGAACGGGGATAATTTGCGTTTAAGGGTTGCTTTTTGACGGGCTTACCCTCATTATTCGTTTGCTGTGCAGGAAAGTTAAGATTTTTTTAAAATACTTTTTCAGGTCTTCCTGGTTTAATTTTATGCGAGTGAGCTAAAACATTGGAAATGGAATCTCTACTGCTGCAAATCATCAAGGATTCTTCCAACTCGAAATATGCAAGTGTGAAAACGACGAGCCAAGAAGCATATGGTTCGTGTGTCCGTGCATATATTACTGTAATAACGCCCAGTTTAACAATATTTTGTGTATTAAAATTGTATTTCATTTGTTGTAGATTTTTTGGAACAGCAGCAAGGAAGTAGACGTGCATATCCGTACGAAATGAGGTGCAGTAAATCGAGTCCTTGATGTGATCAATGATGTGACGTTCATTCATTGTGAAATATACATTTCATCAAGGCTTGAAAGTTTATTATGGATTTCATGGGCCGTTTGTGCTATTATGTTATTACAGGGTGCATGTCTACTAACCTGAATCGACGGATAAAGTCGTGATTATTGAAAATGATCATGCTATTTAAGCGAACGTAATTAATTGTATATGGGTCATGAGAAATGTACATAACCTTTCAAATCAGTATAAATGTTCTTATAAGTGGTGTTGTATCACGTAAGACGTTATTTTGCTAAATATGGTAATGAAAATCCTGATTTAGTCAGTAGACAGCCTGTATTAACTTATATTGAATTCTGAAAGTATAATAAGGTTTCCGTTTTGATGACAGTTAATTTGCTTGTAGAAAGCTTTGTGTGCAAAAATGATGTTTGTACGCTTGTTGTCATTACCCTGAATTATTTATTTATTTGCAGGGAGAAGTGTCTGAGCTGTTTTCAGCTGGCATTGGAGTCCCATAATACCAAATTGATATCGCACGCTGTCAGCGGAATGCAGGTTGTGATGTGTTCATAAGGATCTGTCATTCTAATGGAACTGTTATTAATCTGCTTTTTCATGATAATGTTATACAATTGCAGAGAATATTACGAGATGACAGGTTCCATTCCGAAATGGGATGTACCCTGGAAGACCAATGGTTGTCGATGCAGTTGTTGCGTACCGTTACGTCGGTGTGCAGTCAACCTACCGAAATTCAAGTGGAAATCCTAAAGGTTTATTATTTGAATATATTTGACACATTTCAAAGAAATGGTGAGACTCTGAACATTAGTCGTAATTCAATGCTGTTTTATGTATATTTTCAAAGGTTGTGCTCAATATGACATGCTCTACCTGGTGGAATACAAGTTCAAACGGACTGCTGAGGTTACTGCAAGTGTGCGAAGACGTTTTCACGGAAGGGAATTCGGCGGCTGTTCAAACCGCCGCGCAAGCCGCCGCGGGTCAAGCTTTACGCACGTTTTGCGCTCATCTCCAAGAAGAGGACGAGCTTCAAGTAAATAAGAAATAGTTTAAGCTTTTCATTCTAACTGTTCTTTATAGTGTATTGAAACGTTTCATTGCAGTGTTGCAATCGCGACGTGGGCTGCGATAACGAAAAAGGTTAATCGGTTTGTGAAGTTTCTTTTATACACGCGTATTTTAAATTGCATCTGCTTCTTGCAGTAGAATCTGTGTTTGACGAAGTTGTGCCGCTGTTAAATGAAGTCTGCAAGAAACTGAACTCAAGGTACGTGTCAAAAAGGTCTTCGTGTAGTAGGAGTAGTAAGTTAATAGGTTTTCTTTGCGGGACAGGTACACGCAAGGGAAAAGCCAACCCGGTCTTTCGTTTCTTGTTCAAACTGTATTGAGTCTGCTATCGTACCTTCCAGTATCTTCTAGGAAAAGCAAATTATTTTTGGACTTCATGTGGTAAACTATAATTCCGCAAACCACGATTGACTGTTAACTGCGTTACGCTGTATATGGATACTGTTATTATCATTTTAAGGCAGCAGCTGTGTCCAGCCTTGTTGGCATTATTGGGATCACCTTATGCTGATAAAATGGAGAGGATAAAACCATTCGGCAGTGTGGACCATGTTGGAGATCAAGGGAAAAACGTGCCGCTTAGTTCTGCCGATGTAAAAACGCTTTACCAGTACGTGTGATCCATTAATAGAATACCAGTGTATAATAACAAACCATATAATACTTGCCGCTTCATAGTATTTCTATAGAGTTGGTGAGATTGGTGGGGTCAATGGCTTCGCTTCGGCCCATGTTGGAATCCGTTTTCCACAGACTGTGCGTGTGCACACATTACCAACATCGTCTGGAAGCTGTCAGATCAACCAGAGAGGTTGTTTAGTGATACTATTATCTAAATGACGTTTGTTATTAGAAAACTTTAATCGGTTTCTGGTTTCAGTTGCTGAGTAAATCCGCTCGGCTTTTGGATTTTGCGGGTCCACCCGTTGTGAGAGACAAACTCAGCACCCCTCCGAATGACCTCAACCTAATTATGTTGTAAGTACGCAAAAAAGTAATATAATTACAAGCGATTAACGTTATATTTAAACGGTTGTATGTATATATAACAGGACGATGGAATTGTTGGTTAACGGTTGCCACAGCAGCAACTCCAACATTTGTTACGCCAGTGTTGATGGTGTTGTTGCTTTGTTGATGACCTTAAGAAAACTATGTGAAGGGGACGACTTAAACGAAGAATACGTGACTGTGTTAAACGACATGTTTAAGGATCTGGCAAGTTGCGATTACACTGGTAAGCTATTCGTATGTACCTATTCATTATGTAATGTGAATGTCAAGCGAATATGGAAAGACGTCCTGAAACTCGGTCATACGATTTATTTTGGACTGGATTAGGGCCCATAACGTACAGTCTATGGGAAAAACTATGTCAGCAGGATTATCCAGTCGAAGAGATCCCCAAATCCACTGAAATAGGAAAATCGAGCGCAAATACGAGTTCAGAGTGTGAAGAGTTGAACGCGCGTGGCGGCGAGATGCGTACCGAAGTGGCGTTGGACGCTGAAGAGTATCTGCGCAATGAGGGAAATTGCCTCGATAATACCGATGGCAAGATTGAAAACTTATCGAAAGGATTCGATACAGATTCTTCAGGAAGTACAGAAGGACCGGAAGATGACGAAGAAAGAGAAGTGCGAAGCGATTTGCCAATATACTGGTATCTTAGTTAAATCTTGTGGTGTGTATTATAAATCATATTGATGTAACGCAGCTTCAACAAAACATGCAAATGGCCCAAGCAGCAAGTGAAGCGGAGATCTCGAGACGTCTGCAGATAGTTCCCAAGACTCTGCTCCAAAAAGACGAGAACGCCGCGAATCTGGAGCGCGTCGTGCGCCAATTTTCTTCCCGCGACGAATTTGCGCAAATCGAGCGGCAAAACGCCAGACATTTTGTTCAAGTGTTGGAAGACTTCTTGCCCAAATTGCTTTTAATCCGCAGCTCAATCGAAGCCGACGAGGCATTGCAGGAATTCGCGTCCAATTATTGCCAAGGTATTGGAGTGCTCCAATGGGATTCGTTTCACCAAAGGAAGAGTGTATCATTAACGAATTGTGAAATGTTTAGAGATAACTTCTCCACGTGATGGGAAAGGCTGTTTGATCATAATCAACGCTGATGGTGTTTACCTGGCCACTTACCAAGTTCTACTTCTGAATTTGAAGCTCATGCACAGCAAGTACTATCAAAGTGGCTTCGTCGAACCTCCGCTGACCGAGGTAATTTGTTAAGATGGAAAATCTGGAAGCAACTGCGATAAGAATAGTTTGTTATTTATACTTTACGTGCCATCGCAGGATGAATTCATCGAGTCGATTCACGGCAGCGGCGTCCTCGTGTACCTGTGCGCGACGTGGTTGGCCGAGCTGTACCAGCTGATACTGGCGAAAGATCTACTGGGAATCGCCGGCTTTAAGTTGACTGCTGAGGTCCCAGCACTCGTAAATCTCCTGATGGGTACGTACAATTATTACAGCTACTGTCCGTATGCCGTAATCACGGTGATCTTTTGATTACTTTCAACGTAATTGCAGATTTGGATGGCTTGGGTAGCAACAATCAAGGGTCTCAGTTGCTTTCCGATTGCAGACGTCTGGAGCAAGCGTTGACTAACCAGGACATATCCCCGGCCGTAGATGCTGGTTAGACGCATTATTTCCCCACTCCATCAAGTTTCATGGTAATAAATAATATGTAACGATTGACAGGGAGGAAGTTGAGCCGTCGGTTGTTGACTGCTACGTGGGATGCCATCATGGAAGTGCTGTCTGTGCTGTTAACCGGATGCAATTCCCTGGGTGTGACCAGCACGGTGGGCCTGCTGCTGGGAACCGAAGGGGCCCGCGAGGAGCACCGCAGAGCCCGAGAGGCTATAGTCACATGCTTGGAGGGTTTGCAGATCGCGGCTCAACTCAGCAATATTCTAGGTTGGTGAATTTGCGCCATTCTTAATAATACTCTACTTCCAAACGCACTTTTCGTGATATTTTATAGGACTTCAATCTCGTTGCGGAGCCGTGTTCTCTCTGCTGGCCAAGGTCTGCTGCCCTTCGATGGAACTGGCTGCGGTGACTTCCGGTCATAAAAAGCTAAAGGCCTCCATGCTTCCCGGTCGTAGCAAAGCTCCTCGGCTTCACACTTCTCACGTTTTAAGCATGGAGCTTATTTTGGGAAGCGGCTTGGAACTTGCTAGCCATTGTCCGGATTGTTGGACGCATGTTTTCAGGCATGTATAATGTCACGTGTTAAATTCGTTTTGAACAGTTAATATAAATCACACTTGGCAAGGCTTTTGAAGGATGTAACCAGGTTTTTACTTCCCCCTCTTTTATCGAACGAAAAAGTTTGCCGTAATGCATTTCGATAATCGCTATAAATACCCAGAAATAAACAACTTTTCTTTCCAGGTGTTGCGTTTACGTGGGAGAATTGGAACATGTGTGTTTCAGCAAAGGACAACACCATTTGGCGCTGGCAAAAATCCAACGCAAGCGAGACACGGACGTTTCTACCGGTCAAATGGACGATTACATGTACGTGCGGTATTAATACATGGAATGCAGAATGTTAACTAAATTTCGTGTCAATTCCGTTAGATTCGAACCGCCATCGTTGCCGGTGAAATTACCAACTCCCACGGTCGACGTCAAAGACACTATTCGGGAAAGTTTGTCGGATGGGATCTTGGGACCGGAGAACACCCTCATCGTGCTCTGCGGCCTTTCTCAACTAGTGGACAAGTATAAGCATTGCGCTGGATGTATTATCCCGGTAAACTATACAGGTATTGAATATCGCACCGCTAGGTTGTTCGAGGAAGCGGCGTGCAAGTTGAACCTGCAATCGTTGATGAACTTCCTGAACGAGTTATGTGCCGCGAGCCAGGCGCAGTTGTTTGCCAACAAAGTGACACCTGCCAAGGCTAAAGTACGAAACGGGGCTTGTTTGACCGACGATGGTAGACGAGAAGGGGTACTTCTGCTTCACGGGCTGGGCGACGCGATGTTGCGGTGCGTGCGTAGCGGAAGGCCCCTCATGCACGTCATGTTGGCTTGGAGTGTGGCTGGACCGCATTTCATGGAGGTGAATCCACGGAGAAACCGAGTTACCCTACCGTACGAGTAAACGTACCCTGATATTTGAATATTCGAGACAGGCCGCTTGCCACAAGGACCCTAGCGTATCGAAGAAGGCCGTCGCTTGCATCCACGACACCCTGATGGCGCTGCTGGGCTCGCAACCGGAACTCCCCCATTTTCATTTCAACGAAGCGTTGTTTAAGCCATTTGAAAATCTTCTTTCTTTGGAGCTTTGCGATGGTGATGTTCAGGATGAGGTATTTAGTCAGTTTCTGCGTTAATTCAGGGTTCATACCACTCGGATGTAAACCTGGAAAAATATAGGAAAATGATAATCACCGATTGGTATGAATTATGATTATACAGTGAAACTTGTCCAGAGTGAACACTGTATATGGTGGAAATCTGTCTTTGGTAGAAAATTTGACTTTTCGCCGGATAATTTTTCCGGTCCTTTGAGATTCCAGCATGGACAGGTTTTACTGCATGTACATTTAACGGAAAGTGACAATCGTTTGCATGTTGTTTGTAGATCGTGAGCGCCATTTGCGAATTCGTGGAAGGGAACCGTGGCGAGATCCGAAGCGGTTGGAGGCCGCTCTTCGGCGCTCTGCGGGCAGTCAGAGCGATACCTCCTTTGACCTTAAAAGCTCCTCACAACGGCGATGGAAACGGTAATTCTAACTTCATGTCACGTGGCCACGTGCGAGCAGTTTTGGACGTCTTCGAAGCGTTTTTCCGCACGGACAACGCGTTGGTTTTTGCAAACGCGTCCGTAGACTTCATCCTCTGTCTGCTGAAACACGTTCAAGGCAAAGGCATGCTTTTCTCCTTTCACAAACTAACGCGATATTACCTCGTTCCTTGTTTTCACGTGCAGATCAAATTCTTTTTGTTATGCGTATTTCAGATGTTGCCGATACTGAACGTGGAGAATCGAACGACGGAGAAGTACGCGACGGTGCGCAACCGACCGTTGATCTCTGCTTGGCATCTTTGCAATGCATTAACCAGTGTTGCTCCATATTAACTTCGATGCACCGGATGACTTCCTGTCCAATCTTCCACACTGCCAGCAGGTGAAAATTACTATACAAATGCATGTGTTTATATTTGGACGCAGTTCTCTATTGAACTCTATTCATACAACCAATTTTGAAACGGTTAATCTTTGCAGAATTCAAACAAACGCCGTCCAGCAGTCGATCGATTTTTCCCCAAGTATCCCGAAGCTTCATCGTTTCGGTGCACGCTGCACCACGGAAGATGTCGATGACGGCCAAATTTGGGAAGAGACGATGGAACCTTTGGGCTGCCCAAACACACTGGAGGAACTCGACGAGCCATCGGGGATCCTTCACGTTTGGTGGTTGATACTGGACGGCTTGGCTACCGCGGCCACTTCTGCCGACCATCACTACCAGCCGCACATTACCGAAGCGCTCTTCAACGTGTTGAGAAACACGTTGGATGTTCCTGGTACGTTGATAGGTTGTATTTCACCCGGGATTTTCCTGCTTGGTGCTGATGTTCAACTGGTGTACTGCGTTTAGGACCGGAATTTGCGGTGTTTGCGGTGAACCGACTCATCCTTCCGTGGCTGCAGTCTTGGCTGCGAAGAAGTGCCAAAGTGTGCCGCGGTTGGGACAACTTCAGTTCGTCTTTTAAGCAGTGTTGCGGACAAACATGCGATCTCGTCGTCGATTTCATTTCCAGGATAGCAGGTAACGTTTTTCAATTGAATGAATTTCAAATTTCGACCGTGGTAATAGTATTTATTTTTGATGGGAAGATACGTTAACAGAAATAAGAATTAACACTCTTTAAAATTCAAAGTTTAAATCATTCACAACCCATTGTCATTGGCAGACAGCAATCATCGAATACTTCATTGTAGTAGTAGTCTATAACATTTGACTGCGTTTTTTAAAGCTATGGTATTGATCAATATGGCGTTTTTGTATGAATTTAATATTGAGGAAACCATTGAGTGTGCTGTTTTATTGTACTTTTTAAAAACCCATACAACATGTCCTTGAAACTGCTATTTCGTGTGTTTTCCAGAGCCATCAGGTATTGTTGTAAGGTTATCCTGATAGTCCTTGCATGAAGAAAGAAAGTAGTGCAACAGAATCTGTGTAAATTAGTAAAAAAGTTATTAGCCCCTAAAGTTCAAAGGAGTGATCAAGTTAAGAGGTTGGCTAATATAAGCTGTACTACATAAACTGTATTCGTTGAAGCCAAGTTTCAGGGTACCTTACAAAACCGTGTCACCACCACAGTAATGGGCCGCCCCTAGTTAATATTTCAATTCCCGCGTTTAAGTTGGGGCTTGTAATTTTTTCCCAATAGGGAATATATTACTGGAAATTAACGGTAAGGAAATACGATGAATACCTGTCGCTAACGGTGAATGTGTTTGTGTCGCAGAAACGAAAGGACTGGATTCTGTCGGTGGAGTTGAGCTGATGTTGCGTCAATTATTGGCCATGCTGGTAGAATGCGTTTGTGAACCTACGGAGAGTATAGCTCGTCTGGGAGCTTCCTGCATCAGGTAGGAACCATAAATATAAATATCGATAACTTTTTATTGCCGCTCGCAAGATTGGAGCGATTTGCAGAAGGACGTAAATCAAAAGGCCATGTTTCATTTGAATAGCTGCAAGGTGAATTTTAAGTCACGCGATGCTTTAAACACCTACACACAAAGTAGAGGGTAATACACGTTATGGTGTTGCAACAGCTGTTGACCGCGTGCAGCAAAGTGTACATGACCTGCGTGACGATGATGTACACCTCTCTAGTTTGCCTTTAATGACTTCACACCAGACTGTAATAACCCATAAACCCAAGGCAGTACGGATGCAATGTCTTTGGTGCAATTATTATTACCCTGTGTGTTGATTACTCCCATTTTCAAAAACGACCGCGAGCAAAAAAGCAATACAAAACGAAATTGGAACTGACATGAAGGATACAACAACAACAGTACTGGTGGTTAAATTAACGATGAAAAGATTAGGCACTAAAGCTAAAATTGAACCGCAACACAGGCTTCGAAAAAAACATTTACTTTTTTTGGCTTGGTATAGGTGTCTTGAGAAATTGAGGTGGGTAATGTCTTCATTTCTGAGTTCTTAAAATTACCAACGGCGTATTGACACTATGAACAAATGGAAAGTGCAGTGGTGATGAAATTGCAAGATGGTTTCATGTGGTTGAATATTTTAAGCTGCGCCAAGTGGTGTGTATGTTTGGGAAATTATATGAATTTTGCAGGGAAAGGATGTGTTTCAATCTGAAGGTCCATTTAATATATACTCACTTTCTTTTAAGAGATTATATTCCAATATTTTGATTTGTTGAAAATGACTTCCTCCTACATTTTGTTAGCAAGGAGTACAGGTGCATGTGGTCCATGTCCTCCAAAAAAGCGTTAACTTTTATGTTAAAGGTGAACTGACATGGTTTTTGAAGGTACCCTGAAACTAAACCTATGTACAAGAAGGAAAACCATAAAGAAACAAGTGTTTCAACAAAATCAGTAGGAATTATTAATTGTAAAATTAAATTTAATGTTTGTCAGATATAAGAGGTCAATATAGGCGAACCTCCTAACTTACCCCTTTGAACTTTCAAGTGCTAATAACTTTCTTTTACTAATTTTCACAGAGATTTTGCTGCTCAAATTGTTTTCTTCATTATTTCTCCTCGTGTAGATTAAGTTTCAGTTCGCCTTTAAGATGCTGCAGAAATCATTAGGTGATACATATGGCTTACATTTTTAAAAATAGTATAACGATAATTTTGAAGAAATAGCAGCGCAGAAAATTTGCAGCGTGTGATAATTAATTGAAAAGCCTGCTTGGCAATAAAATAAGAAAAGTTATGGAAATGTATGTGGCGTAGTACAGAGGCAGGATGGGTTTTTCACGAAATGGCCTGGGGAATATTGCGCAGGTCTACTATACTAAATTACGACCGAAGGAAATATATAAGACCCGGTTTGTGTGTCAATTAACCTGGTAATATTTCACTATATAGCTTCGTTGAATTATCTCGGGGTTTGTTTTTTCTGTTTTTTGCCAAGGGGAACGCACATAAATGGATAGACTATTAGCAGTAATTTCTGAGAAGTTATAGGGATGATTGAAAAGATGGGGAGAAAGTTTGCAAAAGACGTTTTGCGATGATTTGCTGGAGTAGTTGCGTATAGGGAACAGGTGTTCAGTCATGTAGAAAGAGGTGTTGACTGAAAACTGGTCTCAAAGGTAGCACTTTGTGGGTGAAAGCAAATTCGCACTCGCATCGCTGGTTATTTATCCTTTTCTAGTGTTTTCGAGAGATGAGAGAAAAATTGCATCGTTTGTTGAAGCAGCAGGTTTTTTCTTTCGTTTGGAGCTGAAAAGATTGTAGCCCTACCTGAAAGCCCTCAAAGATTAATTGATGAGCATGAGGACGATCGTAATTTTTGAATGCCACTGCACGTAATCTTTCGACTCGGACGACATTTTTCAAATACCACTGATTCAGAAGTCGGTTACTTCAAAGTGACGGCGACTTTTCACAAAACTTTTCCCCTCCAGCTTCAACTTTTTTTTGCTCCCCCCATAACCATCTTCCAACTTTTTGGCGTGTGTTTTTCAAATTAAACGGGCTTCGAAGATCATTGCAGCTGAAAACAAACACTAAACAATAGGGGTAATAAAAACTTTTGTTGGGGGGGAATCGAAGAAAAGAAACGAGTTCTGGCTTCGCGGTTATTTTATTGATTCGCAGGTAAGTTGGAAAAGTTTGCCTCCACAACAACCACCACCACCACCACCACTGTACACAAAAGAAAAAGAAGGTTTCTTCTAACCACCAATTTGGTTGGTGCAGAAGGCGTGGATGCAAACTTTGTTTGATTGATGGCTGACAAGTAACGTTAAGGTCATGCTCAGCACAAATCCTGTTGTCCACAGGTTTGCATTTTTTTTAATTCCCTCCACTTCTTTTTTTGTATCCGCAAGTTATCAATGTAGTATGACTTTTATTATGTAGATTATAATTACCTATAGTGGAGAAGTGAATGTGAAACCAGATATTGCGGTGGTTACATTGTGGATTTAGTAAGTAGTTCCTGTTTACACTGTTTTTAATGACACTTGTGTGGCGCAACTCGTTTCTTTTCGCTTTTTTTTCTGGGCTGCGCTCTACGCAATTATTTTATATGTTCGTCTCCAATCTCAAAATAAAAGCAGATTTAAATGCTAATGAACGCATTTTTAAGTCCTTTGTTAGGGTATTAAAAAATGGCGGTGTTGCGAGGGTTTGCCGCAATTTCTCACATTCAATTGGGAACGCCTTATAGTATATGATACATAATAATGGCAGGAAGTCATAGGCCAGTGCACAAAGTAATTCTGGCAATTGGGCAAGGGGGGATGAGCATTTTGCTGGACATCCGAATGACACCAGGCTTTTTCCCTCTTCTTCATTTTGCCCAGTGTTTTTGCTGCAAAATCTTATCATGGGTCAGTCACGTCTTCCGAATAACAACATACATCACAGTCTCTCCCTCTTCCCATCTTTCCTTATTCGTAATTGATGGCCTCAAAATTCTCCCATTTTCTCCCTGAATTATGAGTATAATTTCCACTGTGCATTTATTCGTTGCCAACTTCGCTAAGAAATTAATATCTTGTTGTTCTTTCACTTCAAAACTAGATTCGATCACATGCAGTGTGCTAGTACTCGTTAAAATGCACAATGTGTTCCCATGAATAACTTAATTTCCAAGGTGTCTATTGACATTCCTCATAATCTTAATGAAGTCATGATATTAGAATATGGGCAGTTTATTCCTGATAAATTAAGTCCAGATTCTTTTGTTGTGATCATTATGATTTGTTGTCTTTTTAACGCAATACAATTTACCAATATGGTCACTGTGAAACATCTTTAAACTCCATAACTATACTTTCGTAGCTTTAAATTAAATGTTTTAATCGTTTATTTTTATTTATCTATGGTAAAGGATACTTTTTTGTACGTGATGATTTGGCCATGTATCCTGATAGTCATGATATTAGGTTTTTGAAAATGAGTAGACACCTTGAGTTGTCTGCTTATTAGGGCAGTAACATGTGATCCTTTCCTAGAGCAATTTACATGAATTATAACTTTGATTTTATAAACTGGCTTAGATGTTTGACCATGGTGTTGTTGCCTGATGTGACTCGATTGATGAGGTTGTAATTTGGGGTAGGTTTTTTAACAGTTTGACCACCTGTTGACCCCGACTGTCCAGTGGTCCCCTTCGCTAAAGTTCCCACTAAGGTTTCCACTAAGGTTTCATGTGTCAATCTGGTTATCGGTGCGTGAGGATGTGAGATGGTGTTGCCAATTTCTAGGTCGTTTGATGATGGTCTGAACGAGAATAGCTAGGTAACTGGAGTGGTTCTGGGTGGGCCGAAAGCCCTACATGTGCACCACCCCAACCCCACATCTGTTGTGGACAAGAACCAACATATCCGATTTCACTGGTAACAAACGACTTGTCTTCCTTTGCCAATTTGCCACCATGCAACAATCTTCGGAATTCTCTGGCAGTCACTCCAAATCTCTAATAATTGCTCGGTAACAAGCACTTTCTTTTTTCCCTGTGTTCCACGTAGAAATACAATTGAACAGACGTGCACTTTTTTGGTCCCAACTTGTGTGAAGTGTACTTTGGCAGTAATCATATTTCCCAGTTAATTAGGATTATATACGCTTAATTTCCCCTGTATACAAAAAGACAAGTATCCAGATGGAATATTTAGCAACTTAATTGCAACACATGTAGTATGTGGATTCGGTGTTCTTTTACCTGCACGGTACCGATAGCGTGGAAAATCGATGTTTGCCACCTTTTTTTCCCTCCCAAAATACCCTGGAAACTGTGGGCAACAACCTTACTGCATTTACTCTGTGTAGAAATTAGTTAAAAAGTTATTGGTTTGAGTGCTATAGGAGGTCAGGTAGCATAGTGGTAACTTCCTTTTACTATTTTCCTTGGAGATTTATATCTTTCCTTTCTTCGTGGTTTTTCTTCGTCTAAGTTATTCATGGTAATACCTTTCAAAACCATATCAGTTCACCTTTAAGATTTTAAGAACTTTTGACACTGTTTGGGTCGATTGGCTAGCATAAAATGTGACATGGTCTTAACCCATTGGACCCAGAAGAAAAATGAAAGATTAAATTGTGGAAAGTTTATATATACCATACTACTAGATAGTATGTGTATAGTATAGTAGGTATATAGTAACAATTAGGAGATGTGTTGGCTTTTTCCCTTTTGGGCAAAGAGATGTAGGCCAATTATGGAAAGGGAAAGCCAAGGGGAGTGTGGGAATTGCATAGACAACAAATTAACGATGTACTTGGGCTTTGTGCATGTAAACTTATGTTTTAGACATGTGATTGTGAGCGCTGGTCACGTGCTCACAGCTCCGCTCTGGGAAGTTGCCTGTTGGGGTCTGTGCATGGCCAATGACGTCACGCTGTTCGCATTAAGGCAACTGACAGCAGCTTTCAGACCCAATTCGGAAACGTCATCCGGTGACCTGGCCAGGGTCCGAGTCGCCGCCATCAGGGACTCTTCACCTGGAGACCATCAACGACTCACCCAGTTGGCCATACAAGTAATTATATGCCCAAATCCACCCACCAACCAATCTATGCTTTTTGACAATTAAACTAGGTGTGTTCCTTTTATAGGACTTCAACAAATGTAGTTGGAGCCGTACATAATCACTTGAAATTAAGTGATTATTGTGTAACTTGGAAATCTCCAATAATTAATTTGCATTCGGTTCTTACATGAATGTTTGATGGCGTGGTTTTTACAATTTCGCAATCTCTTAAAATGGGCCATGTTGGTGTATGAAGGTTTTCTTACTGGACTGCCAAGACGAAGACTGCTACCAGGGCCCAAGACGTCGGTCGGACGCGGAGGAGTTTCAAGATGATGACCGTTCGTACATATTTCTTCTTTGTGCACCTGAACCGGAAGAGTCGAGTAGCTGCAATGGCAATTCGCAGATAGTGAAGTAAGAAAAACCTATACATTAACGGCAAAAAGAAGTAATGATAATAATTACTGCTATTATAATGTTTACGTAGGGTATCATTACGGAGCGTTGTGGTTGGGTTGGCGGTTCATCAGATTGTCCTTCAAACCCTGGGAGCTGTTTTACTCCAAGGGGTGCATCACGTGGTGCCCAGTCTAGCGAACGTGCTCCTCATGAGCCCTGCACCCACTCCATCCTCTTCATGCATCCAGGGCCCTCGAACGGAAACTCCACTTACCCCAGGTCAAAAACTATTCTCTAACTGCACCTGCTTTTATTCTTATATGAAACTGTGACATTGGTAATTTGTGGCTGAGCGTAAAATCGAGTTAGGGAACTGAAATTTAGCCGTTTTTGTGCAATCTACAACATGCCCCTTACTTACAGGGTGTGTATGAAGTCTGATCCACTTGTTGTGCAGTGAAGCGACTCCTTATAACGGGTCAAGCTGCTATATCGTTGAGAGATTATAATGCCACATTCAATTGCACTGGAAGAACTTGCAGTCGCCATTAACATTTACTTGTGAATAATATTTGCGAAAGTTGGTGCACTAAACTGACTTCTATACAATGGAAATTATGTTGTAACGAATCGGTCATGTAGTGGCAATTTAACATGGTGGTGTTCCAAGGAGGTTCGACTGTATATCCAATTTGAATCGTTGCACTTCACTGCATACAAGGTTGATCGGACCTTGTGGACACCCTGCATTAAGCGAATTATTTTCATTGCAAGTCCTGTAGAGGTTTGAGAGAATGACTCGAAATGCGCAGGAATGTTGTCGAGGCTTTCGGAGAAGCAACTCGGCAGTCTTCTGGGAGCTCTGCAAAGGTCCTTCGAGGCTGCCTGGGACTTCGATGACCGACCGGGATTGAAGTTCTTGGTGCAAAAGGTGTGCCTGGCTGGAACCGGTAGCGGAGGAACGAAAGCGTTTGGAACGGCCAATCTGTTCAGACAAGCCGGGGCCAGTTGGACTTTGCGAACGGTGGTGCTGATGGAGATGTGCATCCACACGGTGCTGAAGGATGAGCAAAGATTCTCTCGGCACTCCAACCAGCTGAAGGAAAGTTTGAACGAATTCAGCAAACGTTACGCGGAACTGCAAGCGAAGAAGTCCAAAATGGAGCCGGGGCCTCGTGATGCGATGCAACATGTCCAAGAACAACCGCTGTTCTTTTTGGCTGTCCAGCCTGACCTGTTGCCTTTAAATCAAGTGGATGGACAACTGTTGCAGACGACACCTGTCAGTGATACCGCAAACGTTCCTGCGCATGATCCGCAAGATGATGATGGTGTGCAAACCGAAGAAGCGCATGAAGTAAGATATCGAACTCTTAATTCATTTATTGCTGTAGTTTGATCAAGCGCAAGGAGGGACTTGGGAAAGGTTGTTTGAGTGACTCGTTTGGGTATTGGAGGTACTGCAAAGTCACTGATTATTACTTAAATTAACCAAATATAGCTATAACGAGTCCTTGATTACATTACGGAGGCAAAATACCAACCATAACAGCTGCTTTACTACTATTTCCAACCAGTTTAAATACCTTTCTTGCGCTTGATCACACTATAGTAAAGGAATTTTCATAATTCAGTAGTGTTTTGTCTCTGCTAACTTCACTGTTTTGAAAAAAATGGGTTCTTTTTTACATTTAGGCAGTTGTTAATATAGTTTTTTGATTTTATACTCAAGTTTGAGTTGGATTATAGATGCTGCTATATTTATAACAATATTATGACGGTTGTAACGAAAGTATTATGTCACTGCGTTTGTGTTTATTGCTCCAACTGGGAAATATATACAACCAAGATCCAAACTGGGCTATTATTTTTCCGGATCTATTATTATTTTTATACATATATAACTCATTTCAACACCGGTGTTTGCTTATTTTTCTTCCCAGTTGTCATTTATTTTCTTTTCACTCAGCTATAGTTTATTTCTGTCGGAAAGATTACATTGCGATGACTGGTGTTTCAGGTTAAAGTGTACAGCGTTGCCACTCAAAACGACGTGGATGCCCTTGTGGAAGAGTACAAGAGGAGGAAGCAGCACCACGCCCCTCCATCCGGTGCCGCCAGCTCCTGGTCCCAAAGACGATCCGTTGACCGGTCACCGTCCACCGACGATGACCGCAACGATGACCAGGAAGATGATGACCTACCTCTTCCCAGAATCAGTCCAGCAGTGAAGGTGTGTGTGTGACACGTGTATGCGCGTGGGGAGAGGGAGGAAGATGATGGATGGTGTGTATTTGGTTGGTTTAGGATGTCCAGTTGCAGGCTAGAGTTTGGGCCGAAGCCGCCCTTGCTGCCTTTGATCTGCTGTGTCAGTTGGATGATGAGCACATCAAGGCTCTGCTGGGTGTTGTCTTCCCATTTGTCAGGTCACTGGTGGCTCATGCCGGAGATTCAACTTTGAGGCAAACTGTGGCAGAGTTTTTGGACAGGGTTGCTTGTCTACATGGGTTTAGTGTCAGTTAGTCGAGCGTTACAAATTATACCAAAATCCAGTTCTTTCTGCAAAAATTTGTTGCACTAGGTTCATTTGGAAAATATGCAGCCCTGTGCAAAATGTATATTTTAAATCAAAAAATAATTTATCAAATGCTGCTCAGCAGTTTGTTTAAGCATAAGAAAGAGAACTCTTGCACATCGCTCTCTATTGTGATTATTATCTATAGTAGAGAATTTAAACATGTTCGAATATTCATAAAGCTGTTCTGTTCCTTAAATCCCTCCTTACCGTACTATGTTGGATTCAAAGCAGTTAGGCCTATCTGTAGGCTATCTTATAATAAAGCGGCATTTTTCAGTGTATATTTCAATATTTCTAATATAATTTTAAATGGTTATTTACCATACACCAAATATATAATTGGAATATATTGCAGTTAGCTCAGTTCTGTGTATGTAAAGCATGGAACGTGTTATTGTCACAAATGAAAAATATTCTGCAATGCGAGTTGATTTATAATCTGGACATTTATGACTGCACATAGCCAACATGTTTTCCCCGAAAATTTAATATTCAGATCTATCATATTAAATTTGATTAAATTCAAAGCGAATATTGCGATTTATTTCTTATATGAATGCGAAGGGGAAAAACATGTCAAGAATGTAATTGTTGCATAAACATGTATTTTTTGTTATCTGCAGACGGCATAGGGAGGGATTTTTGGTCCAGTCAGTGTGTATATTACGAGCAGGGTAGATTTTATTTATTACTCATTTGTGTTGCATGTTTATGGATGTGTGTTTTAGGTACCTACACCGGGCTGGGGGGATGAATGTCCCTTTCTATTTCCCTTTTCTTTGCTGTCTCGGTTAATTCGTCAACTTTGTTTAGCCGAAATTGAGTTGGCGAGTAGAGAAGGTTTCTTTCGGGTGGTTGGGACGGTGCAACTGTCTGTTCAGTTGGGATGTAACTTAGTCTTGAATATTCATGTCACACCCACTATTAATTAAGCCGTTCGTCACACATACATTGTCGTAATTTGTTTTGCGAGAAGAGCGTGCCAAAAGACACAACCGTAAAAAAATAACATACATCTGCATTGTATACTCGCTCATTTGCATTATATTCACGGCTCTCAAAATCCACCTTTTTTAATTAACGCCGGAACAGTGAATTTAAATCATCAGGTCCCCACAGAGCTAGACGCAAAAACAAAAGTCCTCAACTATTTGTTCTACTGGGAATTTTACTCCTCTAGATATAGTCAGTTCAAAAACAAAAAACCTTACATAATTATTTTAAAGATGAACTGTCCAGGTTGGAAACTTCCTCAGAATTATACTGTATTGTTTCAACTTTTAGTAATAATTGGGGAAACTGTCCTACTATTAGATTGTGTAGGTGGTTCTTTGGGTTCCCTGTTGTAGTAAAAATGAATGTTTGTGAATGCATTTGGCTGGCAATTTGTCTCGGAGCAAACATTATACACACACCACTGTTTGTTGTAATTTTTCTCAATTACGGCGATTCTTTTTAACTAGGCTTTCTTGTTTAGCAATTAAAGCGGGTTAACGAAAGAAATGGTTTGTTGCGCTGTGTGAAGAATCGGTAGCTAGTAGGAAGTTCATTGCGCGCAATTCCAGATAAAGTTTTTAAAACCCAGGAGCGTTTTTACACGTGTTACTTTGGGTATAAAATGTTTGGCACATTGTATTTTTAAGTCGGTTAACTGAAAAGAGGGCCAGTACAAATCTTAGATCTATAGTCACGTACTGAATAATAAATCTTAAATTTTCCAAAACTGTTAAGGTGGAACGTATAGCAGCCTAGTGGCTCGACATGATGCTCTTCATTATATGACACAATGATAGTATAATTATAATCGTAAACCATGATACGATAACACTAGCCATAAAAGTGTCAACTGTTTTGCCGATGTGCTTATTCACCTGTGCAACTGGAATAGTTTGGCCAATTACACGTTATAGTATCAGCATTTCCACCTGATCTCTGGCGAACCTCGTTTCAGTTTTTGCATCCGCAGGGTTCATTCATACCACTCAGGGAAACCTGGAAAACTAAGGGTAGATTTCAGCTAAGAATTCGGGGAAATTGACATAAATATCTAATATGCAAGTTAATGTTTTAAATTAAAATTATTTATACAACTAGTAGTTACAATAAATCTAATTCCCATATTTTATAGTTTACTCTGTGGGGCCTTGACCTGCAAATGACATTTATGTATTGCAAAATGTAATTTTCGAAGCACCCTGGAATACTGAGGGAAAATCGCAAATTGGTATGTGTTATAAATTGAAGTAGACGAGCCGAATCCAGTGTGCAAATTATCTCTTTACTTGTACAAAAATCACATGTAGATTCCGATTTAAATATAATCTGTTCGAAATATTGTCGCAGAAAGCAAGTTACAAAATTAGATGGAAGTTAAATATATAAAATACTAGGTGCACAATGCTACTTGTACAAGAGGGGGGGGGGGGGGGGAGGTCCCAGCCCCACGCACTTCACCCAACAAAGCGAAGGGAATCGTGGGCCACCTTTGAGCACACAACATGTTTTGGGAAACAACACACACATACACATACACGCACATATCCTATACAACATCACAAAACCGAAATAAGGCCTTTAATTCGGTCGGTGTTGCCGCTTTCTCATATTTATTTCTCTTTCTTCCCAAATAGAACTTTCGAAAGGTGCTTCATCAAAATGGCGGCCATCTTGCTTTGTCATTCACTATTTGGATAGCGTTTAGGGCAAACGCAGGCTCTTGATTCTTGCCACGTGATACAAGAAAGACTCCAGGTTGGGGTTTTTGTTTTGGAACGGAAACGTGTAGCGCAGTTACAGAACGATCGGTCTTAATTATTACAAATTCCACCTGGAAAATTAAGAGTTCACTGTACAAACGTCCAAATTCCCCCCATTACAATGTTCGTTTCAGGTTCGGTGTGGCCGCATCACAGACACGGGGCAAACGGGTACTATATGCGCTAAACCCGGCCGTCTCAATCGTCCATTGTTATACATATGGACAAACCCTCTTACCCCATTGTACCAACTGGGAGAATTGAACTGAAATTTTCAATTTTAACCCTATACCATGCACCCACCCTATTGCTAGGAACCAAGTTATGTGTATAACTAAGGTGTGTAACTTTGGAACAGTGGTCCACTATTGCCTGTTCATTTTAACCACAACTCCAGTGGGGTATTTGGGTTCACAACTGCCATGCAATTGTTGTGGTTTCCAAATTTTGACAATATGCACAGTAATCACCCTCTTTACGTTCATTTATGTAGGCAAAAATTCTATTATACAAGTCCTGTTGAGACAGCATGGAAAAATGGCACAGACTTATGCAATTCTTTTGGAACACCTTAAAAATAATGATCAATATACGGAAGAGCTTCATTACAATTTTTAAGTGGACCCCAAAACTCCCTGAAAGTTACGAGACCCACATTTTCCTGGAATCTAGATTATTTGCACAAGAATGTGTTGCTGCTCCAACAGGGCTGTGGAACAGCTGTAGTGGACCACGGCTCCAATACATGCATCGCTTTCATGAAATATGATTTGGATTGGAAATTTTGTAATGTTAGGTAAGAGGGTTTGTTACAGTGCGGTACTGGGACCCCGGGACCCCCGCATTACAGGGCCGCAATATGCTGCGCTTGTATTTTTATTTTACAGAGCATGAATATGAAATAAAGGCAACGGTCACCCGGTTGGAGTTTGGTGCGTCTTGCCGTGTCCGGTTGGTCGTCGCACGCACCGTCCGCCCCGTCCCGGCCACTGTCCGCACCACGCGGCACACTGCGTGCACTCGCACGTCCATCCACTAACGACGACGACGACGGGGCTAGGACATGGCGTCGTGCGAATATGGCCGCCAAACACTCTGTTCCGACTGGCTGTGTGAGTGTCCGTTGATGGCGCTCGTCGAAGACGCCACGATGGCCGCGGCCGGGCTCTGCTGCGTCTCCTCCTGGATGCTGGCCTGACTGGCCGTCGAAGAACCCTCGATGGCCCTTCCCTCGCCTCGGGGCTGCTGTATCAGCGATTCCATGACGTTGCGCAGCTCGTTGCCTTGCAGCATGAGGCTGGAGTGAAGCTGCGACTGAGACACCGTTTGGTACAGGTGAGGGTAGAGTAAGGAGCTGGGGATCATCGACGGGTTGAAGTACATGCTGGCGTTGGACGTGGCCGAACTGTAGTAGCCGTGGTGGTGGGGCGGCAGAAGAGGGTAACTGGGGTGTCCGGCGAACAGGCTCACCGTGGTCGTGGGCGTTGGGTACGTGGAAACGGTGGCGTTGACGTGCGGCGAGAAACGAAAGTCCGTCGTCGACGCGGGGTACAGTCTCAGAGAAGACAGGTGGGGAGGGTCTCTGTCCATTGGGAACTCGATGGCCGGGTGGCTCTCCAGCTCCTTGTTGAACGACACGGCATTCGCCAGGGCCGCTGCGTGAGGGTTCAGCGCGAAGTCACTCGTACTGACACTGACCGGCAGTTCTGCAACGTACACATTCCATTAGAACCTCATTCGTTTCATCAAGAGCGGTTCATGCCCTACTGGAAATAAGCATCACATGATGGTCCGAACACACACCACCATCACACACCAATATATACCATCACAGACCACCACGAACCATCACAAGTGATGGTTATTTCCATTAGGGTGTTTATTTCAGAATGTAATTTTTGAACGCTCCCAAATTTGAATGCGACGATATCTTGGCTAGAGCCCTCAATGTACTTACTACCTCAGTGCCCTCTTGGAAGTAATTACCATTACAGTAGCGTGTTTTGAAACGGTGGGATAATGGCATAGTTTAATTCATTGGGTGCCACAGTTCCAAAATGTTCTGTATTTAATAATGTAGAGGGCTCCAATGATAGAGTTCCTGGATATAGGTCCTTTGGAAAATACAATAGGTATTTTATAAATTAAAACACAAGTAAATTAAGGGTAATTATGTCAAGGGTCAGTGGTTATATTGATTGCTGTAGGAGCCATATTACATAGGCAGCTATTCTAGTACACTACTGTAATTATGGTTATTTCCAAGAGGGTGTAGCGAGTATGGCCAAAACCAGTCAAAAGGGTGCCGATGATGTCACGAGCGATGGACCGTCGATCGTCAACTTTGAACTTGAACGGCGTTCCATAACGATTCCGATACCGCTCATCAATATGGCGTCCAAATCTGAATTGGCCGTACTCCGTAAATCAAGGGCACTAATTTGGGCGATTACGATAGCCTCGCCCGTCAGCCGATGACGTTTGATTTCGTAATTAGCCTCCTCCCACCCACCCACCTCATCATCGCATTCGACGTTTGAGACGCGACATTCGACGTTCGAAAGATGGCGGCGCAGCACTTTTTGCGCGAAGAAGTTGGCCGTTGAAGCAAAATAACTACGAAATAATGGAGAACAACGGAGAAGAACAGTTGGAAACTGACCTGCACCGAGATGGGAAGGATCGTGGGAGAGGATGGTGGCCGATTGAGCGACGTGTTCGCCCGAATATTGCAGCGAAGAAGTTGGCAGGTACGGCGTGTAATGGGGTCCGTAATGGCCCCAATGAGGGTCGGGGGTGACGGGCAAGTGAAGAGCTTGCGAAGGATCTGAATAACGACAAAAACACAAAAACCCTGCATTCAATCTAGGTATGGTCTTACTGGTAACCAACACGTTCACATTGTCTTCGTAAAGTCCTGCTGTAAAAAAAGGCAAATATTATAAAACATGGTGGACAGCGGCGAGCATTTGGGGGGATTATTACGCAATTTAATGACGCCAACTTTTAAACAAAGGTTGAACAAATCGCTAAAAATGTGAGCTACAGTTGATTTGAAGGCGACATATTTGTTAAAATAATTAAAACGTAATCAAGCCTTGTCAAGCAATCCAAAAATTCAAGACAAAGGAAACGGCGAGTTTTTTTTTTTGTGGAACGTTTGCCAACTGCGCACTATAAATAGAAAATTTGCATACGTGGCTTCGGAGCGTGACCTTTGGATCATTCCCTCAATGAGCTAGGGGACAAAGGTCTGCTTAATATTTCCTTCACCTTGCTAGTTTCAAACAGGCGACCATTATTTTTTACTGAATCGTAATATTATATTTTCTATACGTAGAAGTTTATCATATTTTGTTGGCAAGTTTTGGTGGGATGTCCAAACATGATGAACATATTATTTTTTTCCCCCCTTGGATATTTATGAATTGTGACGTATGATGTAATGTTCCTACAGGGAATAAATATGTACCCATGAATTTCATAAACTTAATGAACATTATGAAATGGGTGGGGCCCTCATTAGAGCTATGGCTACTCCTAACTATTTCAACCAATTCAAAGAGGAATTTTGATTTTAGAGAAAATGTGTGATTATAAAGGCGTGTTGAAAAAGTTTTTGCGAATGTCCGTGTGTAATAAGAAGACCGTATTGGCGTCTCATATTTGGCGTTTTGGCATGCAAATGAAGGTCTACTGGACCGACTTGGATGGTTCAGGTGTCGCTGACACCATTGTGGCGGAAGGCACACCTTGGCAACAGTCGAGAGAGAGAGAGATGTTAATTAATGGCCCGTTACCAAAGAGGTAGTTTATACTGTCTTGCAGGTTGGAGAGGGAAAGGGTCTAGGAGAGGCTTTGTAATAGGGTCTGGGTCACCGCAGAAACCAAAAGCAGGAGTTTGGTCGGTGCTGGCTGGTGGGAAACGAAAGTGGCAACGGTGTGTTGAATGGTGTGTTGCGCACATTTGTTAGTGGGAAGCAAAAAGCCAACGATACAATTGGACAAAGCTCAAGTTTGGGGCCCAGGGACAATGGGGCACAAAGCGTTCCCCACTCCACCACGAGTGCCTATAGGGCCCACCTTACAATGTCACGGGACATGGCTTGCGGAACCACTCGGCAAAAGTCTCGTCCGGTCGCGTATTTCACATGGACCCTGGCACTGCATGTACATGCCCAATGTCTATACCCCTGATGCCCCCGTACAATCCATCCATACAACTCACTGTTGCTGGTCCTATGCCAAAGTTCCATTCAAATGTGCGATGAAACCATTGACGCTGTTGATTTTTTCGGTTTTAGCAGCGCCCCCTGGCCGTCAGATCTTCGCTCAACTTACGGATCGTGAGGCCAGGCGGCGCACCATAAATGGTCCAATATAGGTAGTATTGCGTGAAATTTTTACAAGTGAAAAACCTATAACAAATTCTACAGAGATGGCAGGCAATAAATGGCTGTACCCAACATCAACTTATGTGCACATGAAGGACATGCAGAGAACACTGGGACCAAATCGCTTCGCTAGATTACCACCACTCAAAGTACAGTGTAACCCGGTTACAGTGGCCTCGGATACAGTGCACTACAAATTTCCCAATACCTGAAAGTCCACCGTAACAGAGTTATATAGGTACTCTATCACCATTATCAAGGGTTGTACATTTATTCCATGGACAGCGTTTTTTGAGTATAATCTCGCTATTGGCTTAAAAGGGACCCTTGTTATCGGCAGAACCACCTGGTGGCAATCGAGGGAAACTGTAAGCATGGAGAGGGTTTGTGTGTGTACTATAGAAAAGAGAGCAAGCAAGGGTGTTGTGAGGGTGTAGTGCAGGGGGTGTATAGTGAGTGGAGTGTATGTTTATCGATTACCTTGGGCTGGGGCGTTGGCAGGAAGCCGCCTGTGGAGGTCAAAGGGCAAGCCAGCGACGACAGGGTCACCCTTGCGCCTCAGCTGCTCCAACTCGCGAAGGTGGTCGGAAAATCGAGTGTCCAAAAACGGTTTCTGACCGAGGGCAAGAGCGCGAAACTGGTGTTGCTGGCCTGTGATATATATATATGCAAACACGTGTGCCAAACAAGAACCAAGACAGAAATTCAAGACTAATTGCACTATCTTGCCCCTCCCCCTTGCACCCCCATGCGTGTGCTATAGGTCCAAGAAAGTGCCTTCCATCCCACTAATATGGTCGGATTTCCTGTACTATACCGTAGCTATAGGATGAATGGCACTGTCTTTAAAAAAAGTTTTGGGAATGTTCAATTGTGTACGATGATTGTGGTGATTTCTCATGTGGAGATTGAATGCAACTAATAATGGAGAAAATTGAAGACATGGTTTTGTTCCTTGTGACTTCACTCGTAATAGGGAGAGATGAGGCGAATTTTGCGTTGATTTCAGTTAGTATCTCCCACTTTTAACGTTTTTAAAGGGAAAAATATCATTATTATTCCAACTCTATTCGCCACATAATATGAACAACTGATGGAAATGGTTGAATTAAACGTTATCAATTACAATATGATATTTGACTGATATGGAGAAGTTTTATTATAGGCAAAAACCATCAGAATTCGCTGCTGGCTCTGGTTGACATAAGGACCCTAATAAGAGAGAGTTAGAAGATTTGTTTAGGAATATTTTTTAAGGATGATTCGTTGGGACTTCCACGTTCCGTTTAGGGAATGGATAGATGGCTTCTGTTGTGCGTTGCAATAACGAGATTGAAGACGATGGAAGCCAAATAATGGTGATAATTGGAGATTTGCTGGGGGATGGACGGTGTTATGCGGGCAAGTGTGGTTTGCGAGTGCAAGGGGCCGCTTCTCGCGATCATGTATACAAATGGCCCTGCTTATTTATTTGTTTCCAATAGACTGTGCTTATTTGAATGCGATCGTCTTGCTTCGCCGACAGACCCCCTCCCCTTTGCTTTCCCCCCTTCAATTGTTATAAAACAGACACGTTGCTTGCGGTTTCTCTTTCCCTCTTTCTCTCTTTGCATGCTGCAACACTGCTAACGACTGGTAAGAAAATAACCACCCCTCGTTGCGGCCGGGTTGGGATATACTGTAGGCTCCGCCCACCTACGCATAACATGTGCCCCAGATGCTTGCAACAAGGGCTCGTTGTCGCTCGTTCACCTGGCAAATTGAAACTCCCTTCGGCCCAAAAACCGCACCACCACCGTCAATTTAACAAGCACTTGCAGCATACATATTAGGAAGCCCCTCTTTATAAGAGCCCCGTTGGTCTGCTCTCAAATTTACTTAGGCACGTGGTGAATTGTGTCGCAGGCTGCTCTATACAGAAATTACAGTGCATCCACTCTTTGTAAAAACCCACATACGAGCCTATGGGCTTTTTGCTCCAGTGCAAACATTATCGAGTCATGTCCTTGTGGAGGTACATTATTATATGGGCAACATAAATTTGCTTTTCGTTAATTGTGATTTAAAATAATATGGTGTGCCCATCAGCAAGTTTTCCAAGTTTTAAACCTGATGGGCCAATGTACTGTATGTATCATTATTTCTGTCGAAATAATTGCGCCCTTAACTATAGTCTATAGGTATAGTTCATCCAGAGGCAAGAAACTTGATCAATAAGGATGTCTACATCTGTCCACAGCGTTCAAACGTGCCTTCCGTAAACATTTGCCCAGTGTAAAGTTGGACTAATTCATTATAAATGAACATCTAAATATACAGTTGGTTATAAATATAATTTTGACCTTTAGTTAAATTCGCATGCATATATCGCATAGCAGGTTCCACATTGATATAACCGCGCATCAAAATCGTTAACTTCGTATATACAGTGCATGTTAACATAATCAGAGAAATCTAGAACACTCTGGGAATTTAGATTTTAGCAGACAATTCAGGGAAAAGTTGGCAGAAATGTGCAATTGGAATGAGTTTTTAAATTAAGATTATTTCGAAAAATTGGTGTAATAACAAGACTATTAAACCTGGCCCGGATAATTTGCCTAAGCACTCGGGGAAATGGTACAAATTTAATAACCTATTGATTAGAGTGCGGTTCAAGTTTTTGTTGATTAGTTGGGGATAAAATAGGAAGGAGGTTAAAGTTTGGAGGAAGGTTGTTGTATGAACACGTTTGATTTGGCCTTGGAGAGGATGTCGAGTTAAATTGTGAGGTATATAAGGGTTGTTGGGTTGGATGTCGTAAGTTGGCGTGTAAAGAGGAGAGAGAATTGGAGGAAAGTGAGGGTTTATATGGTAATTACCATTGAGAGAGAGTGTTGGTGCTTATTACACACCTAAGCTTCATTACGCACGCACAGTTCTCGGGGGAAATTACTGCACATCTCGACCACATCGCATGCCTTTACATATACACCTCTGTTATACCTGCACCTAACTATATAGCCAAAACTTTTCCACCTAATCCACGCTGCATATAGTAAGGGTCAACCTCGAGAACAATCCCCCAGCCATATTTCTCCGTTTCCACTATAGATTGTTGCATTGAAAAATGGACAACACCAATTGGTTCACTTGCACTCAGCTCAATGTCTCCAGAATACAATTCATATATTTTGAGATTTCAGATTTAAAAGCGGTGCAGCGTTCGAGGATATAAGAACAGCATTTCCCTAAGGCAACGAAAGCTGCAATATGAATATCGAGATGATGTCGAAGAAATTATATGCATTTTGTGTGTCTGGGAAGTTGGAACGGATATATATGAAATAGTGGGGGCTTTTTTTCCCTTTCTGTATTGGATATTGGACAGGGGATCTCGTTTGGCTTTAGGTTGTTTTTTGGTTGTTTTGAAATTGGAGGGACGAACGTTGTGTGTAACGAGGTTGTTATTTTTGGTGGGATGGAAGAAGAAATGTCTGGATGGGCGCGTGACGCGGATTGGTCCACTAAAATGCCTGCGTTTTTAGCAATTTTGTTTGGACTCGATGCCTATTTCTTGAGATTTCCTCGCTTTTCCATGTTCATCCGGGCTTTCTTGGGAAAGACAAGCAAGCCCAAAGGGCATTGGGGGCTCTGGGGGGCTTCTGGCCACTATACACCACTCGATCCCATCAAACTTAAACGAGATTTCAGGGGGGAAAGACTGCATGGAAAAATAAACTGAAAGACAAGCTGCATCAGTCAGACAAAATATATAGACGGCCACTGTGCATGTGTATAAAGGCAAATAGATGCAAAGAAAAAGTGCAAAGCAACAGGTTCCTTCTATTTTCAAGCGCTTTTTGCAACCAGTGATTTATTTAGTTTGAGCTCATTGCGTGTAAAAGCAATAAAAATACCTTACAGCTTGAAAATAAATTT
Organism: Glomeris marginata; assembly: GCA_034696005.1. Lineage (NCBI taxonomy): Eukaryota > Metazoa > Arthropoda > Diplopoda > Glomerida > Glomeridae > Glomeris > Glomeris marginata. The sequence continues at coordinate 37,516 of JAQFZQ010000035.1, read as the reverse complement.
GATAATTTTAAATATATTCGATATAACAGATTACTGAGATCGAGAATTATTTTTTATTAACTTTGGTAGTTCTATATTGACAAAAACATCTGCTGCGTTGACTATAATTAATAGTAAGTGAATGTGAAAGCGGTGCTCACCTATAGCGGTCATCTTTTCAGTTAAAATCACGAGTCCAGATTTTAATCTTCAATTTACAAGCTTACTTTATGTGCGTACACGTACAATACGCAATTATCCCATTTTGGTAGTTTCTTCGTTTAACTCGGTTTAATCATAATTAAAATCACGCGATTTCCAACATAAATCCTGTCCTCTTTACCTAATCAACGAATATCTGGATCGCATGATTGCCTATGGGAGTTAACAAGGAAAACAACCCACTTTATTTGCTTATTGTATATTTCATAAACATATAGATTACAATGTGAAATTTTGCAAAACTTTCTCGCATGCATGGTGCAGAAAACGATTTCCAAATCTCACAACGGCGATGTCTGTACATTTATTACAAAAGTATCATATGGCTATTCGGGGCTTTACACTTCTGATTAAAATAACAAAATATGGGACTGTATATATGTGAGAAATGTGCCTCGGTTACACTGATCATTCGGTTTGTAGCTTGGACCAATTTGAAAGGAAACAGTTTTAGCATTTAGTATAAGTATAAAAAAGTGAACAGGAAGAGTTTTTTTTACTTCACTTACTGAATGGGTTTTGTGCATGGGAATGGAGTGTTTTTTTTGTCGCAATTTTGCTGCGAGTGGAAACATGGGAATGGCGTTTATAATTCGTTTTTTTGCCTGGCCAGGTTTATCATAATAGACTGTGAATGTGTGGATGTTTGAATGTTGAAATGTGAAAGCCCCAAATAGAGTGGAGTGAGTGGTGGTTGTATAAGTCCCTCTCGGGTCGCTTTTCTCATCAAGAAAACTGGCGAACAACGACCGGAAAAACGAATGCATTTCCGGCCCCCTCTATATAAACCTTACTAGGGTTTTTACGAGTCTTTCCACAAGCTTTTTGCACATGTACACTCCATATTGTACGTACGCATGTAAGGAGTTAAGAAAGAATAAGTGCGTGCCAACAAAATGGCAAAACTGTATAAGTGCAAATAATCTTTCTAATGTCCCCCGAATGATTGACTGGAGACGATTTAAATTCGGCAAAGCATCCTCTATAAATTCCCACCTGAGTTATATATACTTTTTTACCCAAATACTTTCATCATCCGCGTTTATTATTTGGTGTATAGTACAACAATTGTATAACGCGTGTTCATGCGGCTCGCAAATGCGAAAGGTGAATAATAAATGATGGGCCACAAGTATTTTCTTCCACTTTTAGTTTTCGAGTCTCGTAATATAAAATTGTTGAACGCATTATATAGGCAACTATATTAACACAAATGATCTTTTAATGCAAGAAAAATATTGACAATTGCACTTTGCATATACTTTCAGCTGACATCAAATGATGAAAGTGGGCGTTGCTACTCGGTGTCACTTGACATACCGAGCACCAATCAAATTGCGTAAAAAATCTCTGGTCCTAAACTGGTTAACAGTATTATAAGTTACAATTTTTAACTTTTTAGTTGGGATGGGCTATTTTGTATGTACAAATTTGCAGGTTGCTGCAAAATATTGATTGAAATGTATAACAAAGTTCTTTTTTCTGGGTGAAAAAGTATATATAAATGTTTGCTTGGGAATTTGTTCCCTAATCCCGAAGCGTGTAATCATCGTGTTAACAGGTTTAAACATTGTGTTTTTAAGTTTATAGTAATGTATAACTGGAAGGGAAAATTTAAGGAATTGCAAATTTGCGAGGGAAAAGGGGATTAAAGAATCTATAGTGCGCTACAGGTTTGAGTGTAAAGCGAGCTCAACTATGTAATTATTTAAATTAATTGACGAAACATCCCTCCACTGAAAATACTTTGGTGTCCATCTACTTGTGCCCTATATATTGTGCGATGGTCCGGCAGAATTTGTTGGTTTGATATATAAGGTTAAACGTGGAAAAGGCAATTAAAAGAAGTGAATGTGAAATGCACATGCATGGCCATGCACCCACCCACACAACTCATTGGGAAGGATATAGGATGGTGCTCATTTGCATTCTGTTCATAATCCTTGTGCAGGTGGCAATTAATTCCTGGCGTTAATGAGCAGGCTGCTGAGGAGCATTTGGGGACGAACGGAGCGTGCAAATTTGTCACATTGCCACCCTCCCTCCTCCTCCTCCTTCCCTGAACCCTTCCCAACAGTAATCAACAGTTATACACCCTTCCTTACACCGTGAATAACAAACTCTGAATAGAGAGAGAGAGCAACAGTTCCCAACAATAATCAAAGAACAATACGGCGCGTGTTGCTCGCATCTGGCTGCCTGCCCATTCAGCCCACCAAACTCAATAGAGCGCCATTGCATCGATTCCCTATATACCATATTATCCTTTTGCAATTCATTCGTGGGACATTATAACTTCGGTATCGGATGAACAATATTGCATGCAGATGAATTAATATATAGTGAATGCGATGGTTTTAGATAGGGAGAAAGTGGATTTATAAATTTGGTTTGTGTGAGGTAGAGTGAGAGAGAATGTGGTTAAGTGCATGCATTTTGTGTTGGTCGCATGAGGAGACAGACGGTATGCAGTTTGGCCCTCCATTTTCCACGCGATTACCACCATTTGCAATTAAAATTTGACTGTACATAGTCCCCGGTGGGGTGGGCCTAAATAACAACAGCACTCCCTCTCCTTTCTCGCACTGAATGCGAATACTTTTATATAAAAATAAGAGTAGGTATGCCTTTCCATAGTTGCTCCACTAAATCCCAATGTGTGTACTATATGGATTAAAAAGGAGTTGGCAATTATTTTTACTGGGGCTTTATGAGCACTGTTCGCCATTGTCACTGTGCTGAGCATTTCAGTTTTCGCAGTTTTAGTTACATGATAGTTAGAACTCCTTAAAATTAACCAAGTTATAGAAGAGCTGTTGGCTGAGTTAATTTATAGGCTGCTGCGCTTGGCTATATATAGTATATATACAAGTTGTAATAAAGTAGTGCTTTGGTATAATTGAGAAGACATATTGGATTGAAGTTTTATATAGGATGCGGCATGCAACGCCATGTGGAATTTATTAGCTCTCTGGCAACAGCAGCAGCAGCCAATAAATTATCGAGATAGTGGAATGAAACGGCAGCTTGTTTTTATAAGGGTTTAAAGAGTGAAAAATTTCGGTGGTTTATGGTTTAACACTCTGTATACACCGTATGGTTTTTTGAACGTGTTTGCGAAGGACACCGCAAGGTGGTCTGCGTTGAAAAATTACGCCAGGATTGAACCACCAGCACGTGATTAATTTATTCTCCGTTGCGGCACAACATAAAAGTGGGTAATGGGCCTGGAAGAGGGCGGGGTACATTGCACGGTCAGGGTGGGGCCCCGTCTCACTTTCTAACGGCTTTATTAATAATTTTCCCTCCGTGCAACATGCACCGACCGAACACAGGCTAGAACACTCCTCCTTCGCCGGCTATCTATTATGCCGATGCACGACACAAATTGCATATATCGGAGCTTGGCAAGCAACGCACCTGCAGGCTGTTCCGGTCCGTCAATGGATACGTGTGTCAAATTACCGGCGGTAATACGTGAACACAATGCCCACCTTATAGTATTGTGCCAATGCACCGGTTCCCTCTGTCAACAGCAGTTACATTTTGCAACGCCACACACTCAATTTCGATTGCGCATGCAGTCACCGGCCAAAAAAGCTTTTTGGAAACCGTGTTCCGACAACGACCGAAACCCGGTGCCTACGTATTGTTGTGAAAAAGCAGTGTGCGGTTGCGATTTGCGAAGTACCTTCCCAAAATTCTCGTTAGTTAAGCCAACCGGAGCGGAAAGAGCGTTTTTCAGGCCGAAATGCGCAAAACCTTTTTGGAATGCAGTTTTCGACAAGAACTTTTCCAATTTCTCGATGTTCCTCGATGCATTACGAAACCGTGTGGCTTTTTAGCGACGTACTTTCAGATATTCTCCACTGAATGTGCTCGTTTAAGCGAATCGCAAGACGCGCGCCGCCTGTCGAATTTATACTATATTTTCCAGCCGTTGAACTTATAGTTTGGGGCCGGGTGCAAACCACGACGCATCTGCAGAAAATGGGGTTTCGGTTTGGGATATGAATGGTCAAAGTTATCTTGCGTGGCGTTTGGAAAAGATCATTTTGCGGGAGGAAAGAAGAAATGCATGGCAGGGGATAAATGAAGGGGATAAAAGGGGGGAATTGGGGTGAGAAGTGACACATGACATGGGCACGCGTGCATATAAGGGTGAACATGGAAGTCGTATAGGGGGTTGGACCAAACAAACAAGCGCCCTAAGGAATTCGCAGCCCGTCATATTTGAATAGACAGATCCCTTGTTTTGTTGCTAGACCCTCCTCCTCTTCCTCCTCCTCATGTCATGATGGGCATAAAATACGGGTTTCCGGCCACGTCAAACTCGTAAAAATCGAGCCATATCTCGGGAGGATTTGAGAGACCAAAGTCGTCGTTGTTGTCGTCCATTCTGGTGACATTTTTCGTCAAGTTAAAATTACTCTCTGGCCTGGACAGGCTGGTCAGCATGGCCATGTACAGCAGCAGCACATGGGGCACATGGCGTAGATGGACCGGAGATAAACAATATAGTTTGACTTGACATCACTCACTTTTCACACACTCCCCTTTCGCTTCCTTCCTTCTTCTTTGCTAGTTCAGTCCCCTCCCCCCACATTTCCAATTTCGGTAATAGCTTTTTTTTTATATATGGAGGAGACAACGAACGGATGAAAAATGAAAAATTGCAGTTTTCTGCCGGGCCCCCCTGTACATGAACGAGGAACATATTGAGCACCATGCACCAATGTATCCAATTAGTGTTATTGAATCGCTGCGTACAATATCGTGACGTTGTAATGAGTTTATTGTGATGGGGTCAAACTTTGAGCATGTAACTGATGCCGATAGATGGCGGTGCTGGTCGCTTATGAATAACGCATTGGACCATACTGCAAAAGTAGCGATCGCCTCGGTTCGGCCGTCCGTTCCCGCGTCTGTCGCGGTATACGGATTCAAAGAATTGCGAGCAAACATTTTTTTAAATAAATGTGTAAAGACGGTGGAATCTCCCTATAACGGCATCCCAAGGGATCTATCATTTTGTCCCTAATAAGGGTATAGTGTGGTTTTACAGGGGAATCCCTACTATGTCCTTTTAATAAAACGTCATATCATGAAACATCATTTGGGAACAAATTAGTTATGAATGTGTAATTTCCAAATGCATGCTTGTTTGAAACCATAACTATGAACAGTGACGTCTCTAAAGTTTTCAAGCAAGTTTCTGGTACAATGGGGACCCCTTGCAAAAGTGAATTTGATTAATTTTGGAAGAATAAAATAATGGGGAGCCGTTATAAAAAGATTCCATTTTAAATGGAAAATTTAACTGTAATAAAATTATGATTTTAAAGGCAGCTGCGTCACGACTGCTGATATGCAGAATTTGCGATGCAGAATAAGTATAACAAACTGAAAATTGTTGAATATTTGCGGAGGGTGGATATAGGGGGTGGGTATTTGTAGAAGTTGGAAGATAAGACATTGTTATACAGGTTGTATGCCTATTTGAGTTAGGCGTATACGCAAACAGCTTCTTCAAAACCACAACTAAATGTTGAACCACACCATTCGTCTGTGGCTATGTAATAGACTCCAAGAGGTAAATCGATTTTGGCCCCTACTATACGTGTACTTGAACGATGACGTAATCGGTAAGCGTAGCGCGAGGCAGGAAATGTAGAAATGTACAGGGTGGTGCAAAATACAGTGGGCGCATGAAATATGAAGGGTCCTTTTTTAGTAATATAATGCGATGGCGGCGGCAATGTGTGTGTGAGATTGTGCGTGGGAACCGAACGACTGCTGACCACGCAAACCGCCGACAATTGAGTCATCAATGCAAAAAAACAGGGTGTCTCAAAAAGAAACGAACAACGCATTCGTTACATTGCAAGTCCCAGCCCCTTATGCATATAAAGGAAAAACAAAATACAAAAGTTGCCGTTATATAAAAATCTATCTATAGCGGCTCCCCTGATTTTTCAAAGGGCACCTTATATAGGGCAGTTTTCTCGCGAGATGACAAAATTGATTAGTGCTACCAAGAGGTTGGAACCTCCTTGATTTGTATAAGGGCAACAGCGCCCTCTAAAACGGATTCATTGGCTCAAACACATGCTCCAGTAAGTTTTATATTAGAAGAGATTGTTCATAGTTGTGCTTTAAAAAAATTGTAACTCGTAAGCATTTTGCAATTATGCATTCATTATAATGGGCAGAGTGCCGTTACAAAGGTATTCCCATATAAGGATCCGTTATAGAGAGATTGCAGTGTACATTAGAAAATAATAAAAACCTTATAAATAATATACAGGGTGCAGCAAAAGTCTCGTGGCATTCGTGGTACCTATTGACCTTGCAGACTTTTGTTACACCCTGTATACAAACTATTAAAAACTATGCATTAAAAAATTGCTACTCCAGAAGTGATTTTGCCAATACAACAAAAGTTGAATCGTTCTTCGAGGCTGCTCGTTAATTCTTTCTCATGTTTTAGACAACGATCTTTCAAGAAAAGTTTATCATGAGGCGCTTGGATTAACAGTTTGCGGTTTAACGAAGGTCAATTGGGACTCTCAAGCTGAAGTTTAGTTACTCTCATACATGGGGTTATGTCGGGTTTTTATTATAGAAAATTAGGAGGCGTGAAAGTGGGCCAGGCTCTGCTAAATTTAATCTTATATTTTCACATCCATGGCAAAAGCAACTATATAAGAGGATGGTGATGAGGATTTTTGGTGGATGGGCCAAAGAGACGAAACAAGAAGTTTGACATTCGAGGGATTTTGTACGTTTTGCTTTGACAAATGGCCGTTCGTCAGCCCACCCACTCCATTGTCACCCGTTATTGACCAGAACTGAGAACTGAACAAGACGTCAATGGACTGACAAATTGAAACGTCACTCGTGTGCATCATTCGCAAAGTACGCATCACTCAAACCAGTTCTTACTTAACATGCAAAGGAAAAAGAAACGAAACACATGTACAAATATCAAACAGGGCGTGCCAAATGTCAGTGCATGGGCAACGCATAATATTCCCAGTGAAACCTTTTTATATGGCATCCACTATTTTCTTATTAAGTGGGTGAAATGGTATATTTGAAGTGAGGAGAGTTGTGTAAGGATGGGAGGAAGGTTGGACATATTTAGGATTAGGAGACTAAAGGAGGGTGATGATTTGATTAGTTGACCTAGGTTAACCTGAAGGAGGGCTGTGGAGGAAGGAGCTGGTGTTTGGCCTTTTATGACCACCGTTAATTCAGCTTGTCAGTTTGTTGACAAAACACGTGTAGGCTATTTGTCACCGACACTTTTTGCCCTCTTCGGCGTCAGTTTGAAATCAACAAAATGGCGGCGCGTGGGCGTCAAATCCCTCATCCCTGCCAGGCATGTGCGCTGCCCCCCTAATAACACGCCCTCTTGCTCATCTCAACTTTGTTTGGGAAACTTGGCGACGCACGTTTGTGTTTCCTCAAAAACCTTCTTCTTTCTTCTCTCTTTTCCCACCCTCTTCAACACTTCTTCTTCTATTCACTTTTTTCTCTAACTGCTGCACGACGACGGATGATTCCATTTCCTCTTTCACTAAACTTTCCTAAATAGTTGCCAGCGATATGCTGGCTGACAGTGTTGCCATTCACCTGGCGAATCGGGAATTTGTATACTATATCGTTCAGTTTCTACAAAGTGCTTGACAGATAGTTGTGAACGATATTTGAAGGATGCGTTTGAATACAGCTAGTATTTGTGGATCACCGTTTTATTATAATATAGAATCAAACAGAACTTTATGATGGGGGAAAAAACACCAAATTAATTGTTATGGCGATTTTTGCATAATGCAACGTGTTATACTTCGCAGATTTTCAAGAGATGGTGACTTATTGGGCATGTGGTTCAACTTTCTGACTATACATATCAGTATATCAATAACTTGGACAGGAAGTGAGTGACGGGAGTTGATTTAAATTAGCAAAATGTAGGCTATAGAACAAGTTGGTGTAAACAGATGTTACAGTGTAATGAATTTAATAAGTAGTGCTTCACTGCACGACGTCACTGGTTTTGCAGTGAAGTCAGTGCTAAGACGCGGTAATAAAACCAAGATTGCTCCTCCTATATTTTAAAAGTTTAAATTATGTTTACACCAACTGGTTCAGGTTACCGTTTTTTTCTGAAGTTTAAGCTCTACCCACATGCATGTGACATATAAAGTGACCGAGTTCGAGTGTCCTTATAGTTGACTTCCTGCGCGAGATATTTATAAAATATGGTCCTTGAATATGTGCAATATTTCTGTGTTGAGATAGGGAGAAAGGTGACGAGACGGTGCACTTGGGACACCAGTTGGTTGGGGTGGTAGATATTGAACTGTTGGGTTGTATAGGGTGAAATGCAGATGGCGTTGGTGGCGCCCATTTGTTTGTCGGCTTCCTCAGTCTTCTGCTTCTGTTTTATTTGGATGCTGAGTGGCGTCACTAGGTTTTCTGTAGTAGATGGATGGGAGGGTGGATGGATGGATGTCGCCATGTCCCCCTCACATGTTGCCGGCCGCCGCCGCCGCCAACGCCGCCATGTGGTTTTCCAATAAAACACCATCAATGCTGGCATTGTCCCCCGCCAAAAACCCTCACCAAAACTCCATTCTTACTTAACAGCGCAGGGGGTTTGTTTAGAAATTATGTCACGCCGTTTTCTTCCCATGTTTCATAACCAAAGTTGAACTACTTTCTCATGTTTTGAGATTTTAATGTTTTTTTGGAAAAATTAACCCACAAAATAATTTACCCGCGCATTAAAACCGTTGAAAGGCAACATATAAAACCAAAACTTGGGTTGTTCCTTTGGAAGTTGTTGCTGCTCATAATTTTGAAACCGCAATTTATAGGATTAAATTTAGGGAATAAGTTTCTATAATAGGCAAGGTTTCTCGGCATATTTTCACTTTTCATAGAGATTTGAGTTTTAAAAATCTGCCTTTAATATCCGGCTACATCTCAAACAATATTGATTGCTATTTGGGTTATCTGCAGGGAAAGTTATCATTATGTTAGCTTCAATTAGAAATTGATTTCGTTGCAGCTGAAACATTAGAGTTGTTGGGATTAGTGAAATGAATAAATTGTCAGTGAATTTGAGACGATGAGAATAACGATTGTGCAGGTCAGTGGTCAGTCATTTGATGCGCATGCGCAGTTGGTCCATAAGCTGAAAGTGGAGCGGCCTAATTCGGTCGTTATGTAGGTCAATTATTTATTGGTCCTTTTGGCGCCAACCGACTCGTCACAAATGCATCGTTATGTATACGTGCAAATCAGGATATAATAACTCGTATAAAGAGCGCGGCTTGTTGAAGAAGACGTTTCTAGAAACGACATTGGGAGTGGCCTTTATGCATTGTTTCAATGTCACGTTGCATTTTTGCGGTCTTATCTTGTTACCCATCAACTATAGGCGTGGTCGCACATGTAAATGCAAGTCGTGACCAATGTCATTTAAAAAAAAAAATACCCATCTGTAAATATTCTGATCAGCAGTACATACTGGTCAAGAGGGTTTGGTATATTTACAGTGGAATCTCCCTATAACGGCACAAGGGTTCTTCTACAGGGTAATCCCTTATAATAAAATGTCATCATTAAATTATTGAATTTAGATGCTTGTTTGAAAGCACGACTATGAACTTCTCTAAAACGTTTTCAAGCACGTCTTGATTGATGCCCCTTATAAATTAAGGTCACTTTTATCATCTTGGGGACGCACCAAAAGTGTCTAAAATATATAACTTAATTTGTAAAATATTACTTTCAGCTTTGTAAATAGCAGGCAATGTTATTATAGTTACAGTTGGTAAAAGGAACAAAAGTAAACTTTTAAAGAAATAATAGTAGCAAAGACAAGCTGGGGTTTTTCGTTGCAAAACTTGAGAAAGTGAATTTGTTCTTGTTACTGGACACCCGGCTGTTTTTCCCTAATAAGTTTAACGTGTTTGAACAGCACGCAGCCATAAAAGTGTAAAACATTGTAAGGTGGCATAATTGGATGGACATAGCGTGTAATTATAGTTACAACGTGTAGTGAAAAACGCGGTTTGAATTGTTTAAATGCATATGGTGAGTTTGGGGGTGGGTTGGATTTGGATGGAGCGGAAATGATTATCCGTAGATAGGCTCGTATAGCCTATGAGTTTTGGCATTAATGCTCGCTCGTGTGGGCGTGGAATAAACAGGAAGTGCGAGTTATAAGAGCATTCACATAGCGTGCTGCTGTCAAAATGTGCCTTCCAATTCCAATGCACACTGCACTCAAATTCATCAGTCACGCAACACTTTTTCATCTCGCTGGCTCCCATACACTATTGCCAACTCATGCACCTATGTAACCCTGTGTATATCTTCTGTTATTACCCTGATCATTATTACACTCCCCGACCGATACCTTTCAAACTATTTGGGTGGACATATGTAAGGAGTGTTTGTCGCATGCTTAAAAAAGGGTCCAGTTAAGATTCCGTGTAAATGAAAAGGGGATTTTTAAGTGCAGATATATGTACTTACGGGGCTTACTTCTGGGTTCTCTTGGTCCATCGACGGTCACCTTAATCGCTTTTCCGTAGGTGGCCACTTGAGGTGGGTTTGTGCTCACCGTGATCGTCAAGTTGAAACTCTTGCCTGCAATGCAAAAAAATCAACGTTTTAAAACTAATGTTTGTAAATCGGAAAAAACTACTTAGTGCAAGTTGTTGGGGACAAAACGACACATCAGCCGAAACTGTTATAATTTATTAATATCCGGTTGTAAGTTTGATGGACCTAAACAAAATATGGATTTCTCTGCTGCAGCTTTTCGTCAAAATGATAACTGGCTGGCATGCAGGTCATGATTATCAAATAATTTTTACAATCGTGATTTCATGTGGCCACTGAAACAGGAATTTAATTCAAATTTGGTTAGTGAATGCGTAGTTGTGAATAGGTAATTATTGTTTAATAAAAATGCAACTGGAGTTATTTCAGATGTAACATGTATAACAGTCATTCTCAACTCAAGATGACGTTATTTCCTGATTGGCTGTTGCCTTCTTGCAATGCTTGCATCACCGAGCCCTCCCCAAAGAAAGTAGTTCCTTGGTTTTTGACTGGATTATACATTGAATAATGTCCAGCTGTCTTACATTTGATACATATATTATAAAACTTTGCCAGAACTTAGAGCTGAAACACGCATTTGTAAGGTTTTGTCAATCGACAAAAGCAACAGGCTAAAAATCGTGAAACGGCGCTTTTGCCCGTGGAGTTGCGCGAACAAACTTTATCCTTCCACGTCTGTGAGAACTGGTGACGAACTAGCTTCAACTTGAGTTGAGAATGACTGTATAGTAAACACGTTCGTGTGCATTACTCGATGAAGTTACTCATTCGTGTAATGAATTTAATTTGCACTATATTGTTAAGGAAGTTTACAAGTTGTCGATTGGGTGGTATACATAGGTTCGCCTATTGTTTAAAAGCACCATTACCGTTTTGCGTTAATTGCATTTAACGCGAATAGCCTAATTTCACCTATTTAATGGTCTGTTGTTGTTGAATGACAAATAATTATCGATAATTCGTAGCCTGCAGATGTATATAATTTGGTGCCAAAATTCGTATCGATTATAGTTTTGGCGAAATTCAATACCGCACCGGCTGCAATTGGTTAGCAAACACCACCATGCCGAACAAAGATCGACCGTCAACAATAGACCGTGTATACTGAAAAATACAGGCTGGGCGCAAAGTCCCTGTATACCCATACGAGCAACGGCAAATAAGGCCAATTCGCGCCCACCCTGTACAAAAATAGTGGGGTTTTGGTGCGTGTTGTCGCACGTTTGCAAAACATTAAAAGGTACAACGTGTAGTACAGAATGGGCAGAAGAAGATTGTGACAAGAATTTCATTTTTTCTTTCTTATCCCCCACCCCAACCGACATTGTTGGCAACATTAACGAGCTTTTCGATTCGCTGCAAACTTGACTGGGGTTTGTTTTTAAGTACATGGTTGTATACGAGATGGTTTCTTGTAACTGATATCTCTATATCATCCGAAAAACAAAACTGGGCCCGGAAAATGCCCCAAGCATCGCTGACAACGATCAGGGGCGAGGCAAACTGTCCATGCATCTCCACGCACACAACATTTTTTGGTTGGTTTTTTCAAAACAAAAAACTTTTCCAGGTGCAGCTTCAATATACACACTGTACTTTACGGCCAAATGAAATCGATATTAATTGTACTGTAATCGGGTTTAATTTGGGGTAATACTGCTCTCTATGTGGGTGGGACAAGAGATGAGGGACCCCGGGGGAGAGAAAAAAGATTGGGCACCAATGTCGTTTGTTTGGCTGCTGTGGCGGTTCTTGTTTTGAGTGGTGGCTTTGCCCAGCCTTCATTTGTCAATGTTCATTATCTGGATAGTGTGCGTTTGGTAGATGGTAGATGATGGCATGTGGCTGCCCAGAATCTTTTTCTTCTTCTCAATCCCTTCTGCTTTCTGGCCAGAAACATCGTGTCACTTATATAACGGCCCTTACACCTGCCCCACCCCCATAACGTGACGTCATCCTCCAGGCTAAAATGTATACTGAAGCAGCCCTACACGAAATTATTTCACATAATTTGAAGTTTAGTTATGTATAGGGAATATATCCAATTTGATATTGCTTCGATTCTTCAACATTTCTGAGCACAGTGAAACTATTTTTCTTGTTTTTGAAATATCAAATTTATACACTAAATTGATGAAGGTTTTCCATATTCATACACATTTACAATATTGGGTATATTCAAGAGTGCATGGTATATTATTGAATTAAACTATTTTTGTGAATGAAAAATTTTATTCTGGATAGCGACGTTATTGTTTGTATGAAAAGTTTAGACGGCAAACTGTATTGAGGGGGGGATGATTTTTTGTACGTTTGTTTGTTGGATAATGGAGTTAGTGCTATTATTATTTTGTAGATGAGTGTATATTGTATAGGGTGGGTTTTTGATGATAATGGTGCCGCTAGGAACGTGTTTATTTATTGTCTCTTGTAAATGCAACACGTGCAGGCTTAGTATATTGTGGAAATATAGGAGGGCACAATTGAAACTCTGCTCAACTATAGGGTGAGTTTTGGCTAAGTAAACCTAAACGGACGACACCTGCCATTAAACGTCACGAGTTACGACTGTTTACGAGTCGGAATTTTAAACGAACACATAAAAATGAACGCCAAGGGGAGCTTTTGTTTTTACACGTTCATATGAGACCCCATGCAGCCGTCAAACTCCATAACCCGCTAATTATTATTATATTCACCCTACTATACTCTTCTTGTTCCTTATTATACAAGCTATACCAATTTTGTACAATTTCAACCGCGCTTAATTAACTAAAACGCGTAATCAGCCATTTTTTTGCTTAAAAGTAAGGGGGCGAAAACAATATTTACATTGTATTCTAGACGGCGCTGCTGTAATTGGGGACATTTTGTACGGGGAGCCAACGAATTAATTGATATTTGTGAGAGGCCCAGTTTGAGATAAACCATTGTCGAGTGGATTTGTTATGGGAAAAGTTTGAATTGTGAGGGTAATTAAAGCGATAAGGATATCGCATTTTGTAAACTAGATTTGGTGTATATAGCTGTCGTTGGAGTCGTTAGTTTGGAAATTTCCTGCGTTGCAGTTAACTAGCTGTGTGTACAATTAAGACAAGATGTTGTTGTATATAGCCACTGCGCAGATGCGGTCATTTGCAGGGGGTGCCTTTGATGTCCAGCCGGTGATAGTGGACAAAAGGGTGTACACTTTATGTATAGACTATGTATGAAAAAGCAGTCTTGTGTGTACACATTTATATATAGATAGAGGAGAAGTGCTATAGAGAGCATGGGGGTGTTTCTCTCTCCAGTCTCCCAATTAGGGACCTGCAACAGAAAAAGACGAAGAAGTTGTTTCTGGTTGAGCCATTGCTTGGGCCAAGGGGCTTTTTATTGGGGGTAATAAACTCCCCGCTGTGGTCAGCGTCTTTGTGCAGGCATCATTTGGTGCCCATTCATGTCCGTGCCAAGATGTCTCTATTTAGCTGGGGCCTGGCTTTTTAAGGTCCTCGCTTGTTTGTGGCTGCGGCAACGGCAGGAGGGGGGTTTTGGGCTCGCATGGGGTCACGGTCAATCCACCCTCTCATTTAAGAATCCAAAAAAAGGACCAGACAACGCCATTCTGCGCACATTTTTAGGACACTTTGGGACATTGTGCCCCAATAGCACGTGCAGCAGCATCATCGCCGGCGCAAGCTGCCCATATAAATCGTTGGTCCAAACTGGGCAAAGGGCCCTCAATAGCCAGGTTTATGGCCCCAAGTGTACAATTGCGTGTTTTGTGGCCCTCCAATTGTCTATTCGTACACTCTTTTGAGAAACTGTCAAACACTTTTCAGACTTTTGACGTTGCCGGTGCACACTGTAGGTTGGCCTATATGTAGGTCGAGTGGTTAAAGCCAAATTGTCCATACCCCCTATACAGTATTCTTATTCAATGTATATAGGGTCTAATAACCCATGCAATCTCGTTACTCCCATCTCGTAGTCTTGACAAAGTTCGGCTACACTGTATAACTGATGCAAGGCAAAAGTATGAGACACACATATGATAAACGATGATTATAGGGTAGCCTATTAGATTCAAAGAAATCAAGAAAAATATTTGTTGAACACATAATCTTTAAAGCTATAGCTGTTGCATGCACTGTATAAATCGACAAGAAATATTGCAGGTGAAGTGTAAAATGAAAATGCATTGGCCCTACTAAAAAGGAAAACGGGTGACGTCACTAGTGTATGGCAGACACGCGAAAATGCGTCACGCTCACTGCAATTTAGTGCATTTATTCGGCCAAAGGGGGCGTTGAATGCGCAAATCCGATCTTCATGGGCATCTTTCGGTGGCCGTTATATACGTGTAATAATCACGTATGGGATTACTTTATGCATTAGATGTCGAATATGTATTAGACAAAATGGCCGAGTTAGCCGCATGAATATTTCTGGACGCCATTATTAAGCGGATAGGCCCTTAAGGGCGCCCTCTGGTTGCGGCAGCCAGTAATTTTTCCCTGTTCGGTGCTTTTTTTGTAATGCTTAGTTGCCATCTGGCATTGGTGGCATTGGCAGGAGGAGGAGGAGTGGATGGAAAATATGCGCGTGCGCACAAAGGACCCCCAAAGTACAAAGAGATGGATAAGGGAAGGGGCCTTATGGTGGTGGGGCTCGATGGACGAAGGGGCTTTGTTCCCTGGTCGATGTGGACGTGGGGAGAGACATGGGGGTATCAATAGTATGCAAATGGAGAGCTTTTTCCACCCCAGGACCCTTTAACCCATGCGACCATAAAGCCCTGAGGTGGCTGAAATTGCAGCCAAGCTCTTTTTTTTTCCTCTCTTTGCTGCATGCATTACACGTGCATATAAGTTGGCTATTAAAGTAGGAAATTTTCGCATAAAGAGAATGTTAAGGCACATGTACCTCCTGCCATATTTTCCAGAGAGAGTTTAGGGGGGCAGAAGGGGCAGGGAGATGTTTAATGCCCAAGAATTGAGAACCAAATTGCGTTGCTGGGCCCTCTCAACTACAATTTCATAAACTGTCTCTCTCTATTTCTATCTCATGCACAGAATGCGAATTTGCACACTTAAATTGTTTTCCGTTTATTTCTTCTTCGCTTTCTCAAGTGTCAAATGTGCCAAATTGACAACATTTTGTCCATCCATATTCCTCCTGCATGTCGTTCAAATTTTGCACTTTCGCTAAGCCAGAACAAATGACAGCATTTCCCTTAGTTTCCAATATATTTTCAAAGCAAACAAGAACTTTTTGTGTGACTGCATAATAATTAATACAGTTCGCAAGGTCCTATCACAGCAGCATGTAATATAGGTATATGAAAAGAGGACCATTCCACTGTTCATAGGGATGGATGTGCGCGAGCTCCCCATGCACCAGTAATGGATTGGTCCCAAACACCTCGTTACATGACCATCTCCTCGAACGCTTCAGAAGAGTGTGAAAGAGGGTTATAATTATACATTGCGTAATATCATTTTAGGCTTATAAGATATGCACTAATTTGTACAAACATGAACTAGGATAGGCCTAACGCGAAATATATTTTGGAAGCCAAGATGGAAGGCAATAAGAGGAGGGTGTTATAAGCTCACACAATCCGGCAGCTATGGTTTGGTCCTTTGTCATTACTGTTCCAAAGCACCGTGTCCTTATATACCTATGGGTCTTACATGCGTAAGCCCTGGAAGCCGAAAGAGCCATGCACAGGACAAGAAGGCCAAAGGATATAGGACCAAAGGAGACCAAAAGGGTCCCACCATTTTTTTTCCCTGTTCACTATTCTAGGGGCTGGCTGGGAGATTTATTAGGGGCCCCGAGGACTCGGATGGCTGGTCGATAGTTGTTCTTCCCCCCCTATAGCTTGGGGCCCTGCAGCATGATAGGGATAAGGGACCTGGGCTGGTTGGTGGTGGGTGAACATAACAAGCCCAAGCCTATGCAGCATGACCGCCATGGCTTTGTGGGTTGCACAGAGCGGTTTCCCAGCAACCCACTCTACAGTGTGGTCATCGCCTAGTTCCCCCCCCCTAATTCCCCCTTCACCTATAGCCAACCACCACTTGTCCTTAGGTTATACATGTGTGATGGCCGAATATAGGACCATGTGTGTATTTTTGCGTGTTAAATTTATCAGTTTGAAAGGTTACACCGGTGCCGCGTTATTCGCAATGTAGTGGTGCTGTTTACGAGGTTTTTGTTGATCTTGTGCACTATGCGATTGTGGATTGTTCGTCGCGGCAGTTTTTAGACACAGACAGGCCCATTGTGCACTTGTATTTTGGAGAAAAATGCAAGGCCCTCCATTGTTCTCCCTTGTTTAGAAATATTAAAACGTGCTGCATGTGTACACCTAATGTATAAGATGCTGACTTGGCTGTTGCAACGTGTGCATAGTAGTTTATGTTAGTAATATTAGGAATTCGGCAAGTTATGAACAGAGCCATGTAGGGTGAGCAACGCTGAAACTGTATATAGCTATTTTTTTGTACGGGTCTTTTAGAGGAAAAATGTGGAAAATGTTAAAACACGGGAAACTAAAAGTTGACCATCCCTATTGATTTTTTTCCCTTTTAGTGAGATCCGTACATATAGCTAATTCAATGTTGGAATTATTTAATGGGTAAAATAAAAGACGATTACAAAATTAAAAAGTATATGAATACTATAGCTGCGCAGTGAAGCCATGTCGTGTTTGGCAGTGAAGCTCGTTTATATTCATGCAGTTAAAAGCTACGTCAATATACCATGTTAGGCATAATTTAAGAAATAATTATGGGAAACAGCATTTGTAAGAAAACATTTTAAATGGCATCCAACACAAATTCCGCGCACTGCTCATAGCAACTTGTATTTATGGAAGGGTACACTTTTGATACAAATAATTGCCAAAGGTGGTAATTGTTCCAAGAAAATGTTTTCATTGTAGCACATACAAACATTTGACAATTTGTTTACCACGCGGATATATTAGCTCATGAAATCACTAATTCAATTAACGTTGGCCTCTGACTCCTATAGAATAATTCCTGGAAATTTTCCTTCGTTTATTTCATGAAACCAGTCTGGGAAGTTTTCGATAACATCTGATACGATTAGCATATTGCGCCGCATCAAATACAGTATTTTAGAAAATATTTGTTACCTTGGATTTCAATCGGGATATTGTGGCAAACACATTCGTTTAATTACACACTAATCTCAAGTCTCACCATTGTTTCATATGCAAAGAGCGCGCGCTTTTCTATAATGGAAGCAGCTATAATAGAACTTTAAAAGTTGCAAGAGAAATATTTTTGAGAGTTAATATGAACAGTGATTTAGGGGTACAGGCAAGTGCCCTTTGAAGTATTATGCATTTCAAACATTTAAAGGAAGGTGATAACTTATAAACGAGCAATGAATGTTTTTATTTAATTAATTGGCTGCTCTACAAAAATTAATTAGAAAACTCCGGTATACATATATATGAACTTGTTTTATTATTTAAAAAGGTAATTAAGGTCTATAGATAACATATTTTGAGCTCGTTTAAAACGAGAATGGTGTTGGTTCGTTTAATTAAGCTGTTATGATACATGGAACAACACGAAGGAATTCATCTTGTGTATTGTCAGCTGTTTCAATATTATTATATACGTAAATAACAAACCGATTCACTGATCTGACTAACGTTGTTACTCAGAATTTCGCTAGCAGGTGGAAAATGAGTCACTAAACCAGTTCTTGAAATATAGATGTAAAGTATAACGCTTGGGTAACGGCCAAAATGTTAGTCAGGTGGCAAAGATTACGAGGTCAACATAGCGAGGTTAGGGTCAAGCTGACGGATTCATGCAAAACATGATGTGCAGAAATAATTTAAGGAGAAAAAAAAAGAGAGGAGGAAGTAGGAAGCAGCCGGTCGCAGATGTTGAGTGTGCTATTGGTCAGAAGAGAAGACATGTTAAAAGGAACCGAAACTAGGGTAAACAGCAAAGTTTCTGGGCAACAGGAGTAGCTATAGAGATGCTCTATATATGCAGAGCGAATGCAGGGCGAATGCAGAGATGTGTGTAGGTTGCAAAAGAGTGCCTCGCAAGTTTCTCTGTTTATCAGTCGTGCAACACAACAAAAGATTCCGCTGCTTACACTCTCTTTGTTTATTTACATATACTATATACCTGAGAGATGTGTTTTTGCTAGAGCCGAGTATGGGCCACCTGTTGTTGCCAAAATCCATCTTTTTTTTTTCCCTCCTTCCTTTCTCACTTCCGCAACCTTAAATTGTGTACCGAGCTAAGAAAGCCAACGGTACTTATACAGTAGTGAGACATGGACTTTGTAACTATAATAATATATGGGGAATTATTATTTTGGCGATCGCGGGCACCACCTGGTGATCGAAGTGCGCACCGCGATGGCTCCTCCAATAAATCAAGGAGGATTTTTTGCAGGTCAGTTTTGGGACTGTGTGTGTGTAGGCAGGGCTTTGTAAGCACGGCTTTGATTGATGTCTATGGCTGGAGGATTCCGGAGGGAATTAGCCGTGTGCCGGCTAGGATTAGTGGCAATTGTACACGTCTTGGCCTCTCCTAGAAAAACCTCAATGGAGCTGGTTGCGGTCACCCTGTACGGCCATGGCCACCAAAAGCCCAACCACTATGCCATGCACTTTGCGGCAAATAAGCCCTTCTGACGTCTCATTTAACGCTCCAATATGGTCTTTTCTTCTTAGAGGCGCTTTGCCTTGTCACTTTGGTTGCAGCACCCATATTTCACACCGTGGTCAACTGGGAGATTTTTTTTCCTTCTTCTTCTCTAGGGTCAAGTAGGCCATATATCTATCTTGGCAACAAGTTCGTTCCAGTGCCAGGTATTTAAAAGGTGGAGCGATTTTTTTTTGAGGGCTTAGGAACCGCAGGTGGCCGACTTAACAGATTTCGTAGTGTTAGTGTGCGAGATTAGATAAGGGGAATGTGGAAAGTAGGCCTAAGACGAAGGTTATATAGGTACTATACGCAGATATGGAATATGTAAGCAACACGGAAGAAGATAAGCAACTTGCACTTTACGACTTTGTGTCCGATGCATCGAAATAATTGAACTTGATGTAGACAAACTGAATTATAATTGAAACGACCAATATTGAGATGGCAAAACAATGTCAGACACCGTGCAACTGAAACAAGGAATATGGATATATCTGAAAACTTTGGAAAGAGTGAGAAATTATATAATGAGAATACAGAGAAACCTGTCTATTTTTCACTGAGAAAAATAAGTTAGTCACGGTGACCAATGGCTACAGTCACTCGGTGCAAAAAGTTAGTAATTCAGAGGAAATGGTATTGAAGTCTTTAGCATAAGGAGGATTTAAAAAACATAAGCGGCTAATGGTCCAGAAAATCAAATTTCCACCATAGCCAAGTTTCAATGTATCGATAACAGAATCGATGGAACATATGCGAATGGACGATTGTGAACATATAGGTGTCGCCACTTTATACCCCGGGGTGTATTTTTATAAATAATTATTTGCTTAGGTCGCATGTAGAGGGCGGTTAATTTATTGGGTGGTGGTGTTTCGGTGGTTAGTTTTTTTATCGGTTCTGGCAAAGAGACGGAGGGACTGAAGAAGAGGAGACAGGCAAAGAAAAGAAGGAAGGGATGGGTTTGGTGTAGTAAGTTGTCGTTTTCCAGGTGTGTATATGCAGTGTATATGCAGAGATGGGCGTGGGAGCAACACGTGCTGCACTTTTTTTTGTCTTTAAACCTCCTCCTCCTCCTCCCCACTTTTGGTGTTTGTTTTATTTGTTGAGGCCGGTATTTGGGGTGTAAATCCACGGAGTAGATCCCTGGAGTGGTACTGGGGGATTGATGAGCTTATTGTCGTCGTCGCACCCCCTGAAAACTCCACAAACTGCGCCCATCGCATTCTTTTCCAACATATTATCGTATTTAAAATACATGGGCAACAGCGACTTTGAAGAGAGAGCAAAAAAGGCGAAAAATGGGTTTCATATCTCGGATCGTCTGCACTAGTGAAAAAGATAATAGGCCTAAGGAGGGAGAGGTTTACAAGGGTCGCGGTTAAATATACGACTGTCGGTCAATATTAGTTGCCCTCTTCACGCAATCGTCAACAAATGTTTTTCTCTCTTCGTGCGGTGGCATTCTTGTCGTGAGAAATACTATAAGCAATGCAAACGTGTTTCCTTTATACTTGGAGGAAAAAAAAAATATATGTAGTACTGAGTCTGAGGTGTGGCCGAAAACAAATGACGCTCTATATACACTTTTATACACTTGTTGACGTGCATATTGTAAATTTATGAAAAATTAAAAGGGTATCCGTCTCAATTTCGATGCATTTCAATGGTTATTTCGTCGCAATGCTACCGGAGGGCGCCACCGCTGAGGCATCTTGTCCGTATACAGTGAAACCAGAGTTTTAGTTGAATGATGCAAGTTGTATACAAGGTTGTATTTAGATGGTATAATGAGATTTTTGATGGTATTTTATTTATGCACCGTCTTTATTTCAGTATCGCTTTGGAGATGCTTGATGGCATCTTTCCTATTAACTGAATTGTTCGCATAAGGACCGATTGAGTAGAAATCGAAAACCATGTCTCATTTGTTTCAAACATATACATCACCGAGCTTTATTTTACAGTGTAGTCATCATAATTTTCTATGCCCCTTGGACACCGTAAAAAATGTTTTAAAGCCCACTGAATAAAATTCCGCAGCCTGGGAGTCCAGTCAGTCCATCACTGTTTTTCAACTCTTCATTGACGGATCTTCGGGGTTGTTGATTTTCGCATCCATCAGCACGCAAAGTCACACAAACACAAACATCAGCAGGTTTAAAACTTAATCGCTAGGTGGTCAACCGGTTGATGTTAGTTTGTGTATATGTGCAATTTTTAATTCGGGCAGGCGGTGGAATTTTATGCTGGGGGCTTGAAAAACATTTGCGGTGTCTACGGGGTTTGGAAAATTATGATGACTACGCTGTAAAATAAAGCGAGGATGTAAATGTTTGAAACAAATGAGACATTTTTTCCCTTAATTGCACGGTTTTTGATTTCTGCTAAATCAGCCCTTATGCATGCTAATAAATAGGAGGCTCATTTCAAAAATATGTCCACAATATGTGAAGTGAAATAAATAGAACACATTTTGCAATTTGACAAGATGGCATCATTCAACTAAAACCATAGGGTACAAGTTTTAGAGGCTTTTAGTATCTAAATTCAAGGTGTTCGGTTTTACAGTGATACTATATGGTCTAATCTCAAGTGTCTGGAAAAACCTTCCACCGTATAGACAGGTGTTCCCAATAGAGAGGTTTTTTTAAATTTTCCATCATAAACAGCTAGGTTTTACTGGATAATAAACAAAACACTTTTTCATATGAGTGACATTTCTTACTTGAGAGAAATTAAAATACCAATTGACCGATCTCAGTAATAAGCTCCTCCCATTTTAATTCCAATAATGAAGCAAAATATGCAACCCTATTGGTATGGAAGACAAGTTACCCTATATATAGGGATGCCATTTTTGAACGTTTTCAGGCAATGGAAGGAACAATCAAATGAGTTACTTTTGTAGTGTTATTTGTAAATACTGATTTGGAACAGTCTTGTGCAACGAGTATAGACTGCAAATTATATATAAATTAAAATAGCATACCTTAGAAGTTCATATTGTGCGTTTAACGAAGACCTTTAGAAAAACACTTAATGAATATGGAAAATTGTAATCAAAAAGCGGTATGTGTAGTTTGTTGAAAATGAATACAAAGTGGAATGCGTTTATAATATGGGGTCCTAACCTGTTGTTCGGCATTTGCGAAAAGCACGTGACGTTTGCCATGTTTGCATAGTGATGGCACTGAATCACCAAGTCGGACAATATTTCTATCCACAAGACTAGATTGCAATGCGAGATGCGAAAAACCAGAATTTTCAAGTTTGTTTTTTACGTCGAGGTTCCCACAAATCTTAAGGCCATCTTGTTTTTTTTCCGCCTCCTTTTTTTTTTTTTGCATGTACGTAGTATATATGGTATTGGGAATTTATTTTACATGGAATTCGTGGTACGCGTGGGTTTGGGTTTGGTTTTAAAATTTATAAAGACAAATACGAGCAAAGTGATAGCCGATAATGGTGGCTTGAAATTTGCATGTACACAGGTATATGTGGCGGGAAATAAATTGTAGAGGGCGCGACTGTCCCTCGGGCTGACATACACCTTCCATCCACTTCATTTTCTATTTTCCCAAGATAAATATCCTCACACGTAATCACGTTTATACCGACTGCATTCGTCTTCCAACTAAAACCCAAATAGCATTGGCAAGCAGAGGAATTAAGTTGTACAAACAAATTGTATAAAGTCTGTGATATGCAACCTTGCAAGGAAGGGCAATGGGAACTTGCTTATTTAAATTTAATATACAAAATTAATAAATAATCTGATGAAAAATGTGAAAGAGAGAAAGGATTAGATTCCTGGTCATGCAATTGAATTAAATGATGTTTATTATCGTTCGTATTTTCAAATGACAATGTGCACAATATGCAAAGGTACAATGCAACTTTCCTGAGTGGAAATTCAAAGTGATGCAGGTTATAAGGATGACAACCAACTCTTCAAGGTTTTTGAAATCCTAAATCGAAAACCATAAAAGACAGGTGGATGTAAAATTGTATATTATAAAGTCAATTGTAGAGGAACATTTGTTTGAGAGAAGCAATAGTTTTATTACCAATTTTTTCTGTAAACGTTCACTGGAAGTCAATGGTCACGTGCTCATTGTATAATACTATGTCAATATATTTTTTAAATTAACTACAATACTGTACAAGAAGAAATCGTGTTAAATCCAGTATGCAAGGAAAAGCGCAGTGTTTAATTACGCGGAAAACTAAATATATGTAAATGTTGTGTAAGTTTTGCGTGATATGAAAAAGTGAAAATTACATTGAAATCTTGTGCATTATTTGCCAATTTGTAAAATCTATTGGCAAAATCATTTTTCAGTTTTGTTTCTTGACTTTTCGACTCGGTGAAAATTGAGTGCTTTGCTTTATTAGATCAGTCTAAATAAGAATTAGGTAATTTGCGCATTGCTTGAGGAAATTATAATAATCAAGGGGAAATAAGTTTTCTTTCACGCATGCTAAGTGGGGAAAGTTTCAAGACAGTTAACTATACTATAATTAAACCCAGTAAAATACGGCGTATTTAGTATAATAATGAGGAGGGTGTATAATATGGGAATTTGAGGGAGGGAAGTCGGCGGGGGTGAATTCAGTTATGAGATATAGGATTTAGGAAAATGGGCGAATTACTAAGAAGGAAAAGGCAGCAGCCTGCAGGAAGTAGCTCAATAATAAAACAATCAGCGCAAAGTACCCACCCCCTCCTTCTCGCAAAACTCCCCGCAACTCCCCCTAGCGGACCACAAAGCAATTAAGTGTGGCGTTTTTACTGGATGTGTACAGTGTGCGCATGGAGTATGTGAGAGAGAGAGAATCGGTGGACGGCCATAAATGTGCTTTACAACGGCACAAAATGGCACAATGCGTGACCAGCCGACCATCATCAACCAACCAACAAACTCCTAGAGCTTTATGGCACCCTCTAAATATTAACCAAATAAGACGTCCCACTTTTTATATGATGCCACACTCTTCCCCGAATAACTTCATTATCATTACCATGCAGCAAACATATGTGTCCCATTATGACCATATTCAAATGTTCCCTGTACAATTTTAAACTTTGTTCCACTAAAATGTATTCAGGCTTAATTAGACCGAAATTTTATCTATGAATGCATCTGCATCGTTCACCGAACGCGGTTATACAGTGGAACCTCGATTATCCGCAGATTATCTAGATGATATTATTTTTCATTACATGAAATTCTCAGAAAACTTTAGTTTCTCTTCTAGATAAAGGTGTTGTTACTATATAACCTCATTTGGCATGGATTTAATCCATGAAATCTTGAACTTATTCACGGAAGTTAGGTATTGAGGCATAAATTGCATAGTATTTATAAATGTCTTTATAAATAAAATGTATGAATCATTATTATGTCCCAAACATTTATAACAAGATTGTCCGGTTTATTCCAAATGGTCTTTTTAATTGTCCGATCAACTTCGGTTAATCGAGGTTTTTCCACAGTACTTTTATAATAAACATTCCGAAATGTATAGGGAATTAGTTGAGGCGTATTTTAATTGGCATAATAATAGTAAATATAATAAGTGTGCCCATTGCGTTGATCGGCTCGCTTCTCTGCTTCACTCGAGTGGCTTTGCTGCCGAACACGTTGTTAAATGTTTGTTATTTAGCCGTAAGACAGTAGCTGCCTGTCACTCAAAATAATATTACGGTGAAATGGATTTCCAAAAGTTTTCTGCTGAGCGAAAACGGTCACTCGCGCTTTTTGGGAAGTGTAATACATTTAGTTGTATAGAAGAAATATGGGCACTAATTTTGATGAGAGTTGGGTGAAGTATATACGTAAATAGGCCTACAGGATCTGTAAAGTGTTGCTGTAATTCGTAACAAAAAGTTGCGCAAAAGTACGGTTTGAATGAGGATTAATTACGTGGGAGCCGAAATAAGAGTATAGAAATACGGTTGCATGGTATGATTGCTGATTTGAGTGCAATCATGTCAAAAGTTGACATAATTGGAGGCTTATAAAATATAGGCTTGGCTGTATAATCTGAAGAAATGGCGCCGGAAGCGAACCAAAAACGCACAAACTTTTTTGTTTCAATCCAGTCGCATGCAAAATAATATGTTTAAGGCACAGAGACATGAAGTCCTCTCTGCGAAAATATTTTTGTTTCGTTCCCCGAGTTTAGCGAAACGCTTAGGCCTAAAATTACTTTTTTACCAGCGCTTCCAGCGCCACCTGTCAATTTTCGGCCGCGCAAAACTAACTCTTATTTTCCATCAAATAAATTGTATTATTACTTAGAATATATGACATTTTGAAGGCTGCACGTGCGAAGTATAGTAATCTGATGGTATATAGAAGTAATATATAGTATCGCGAAGTGACTTTGGACTTGCGTTATCGCAAAAATTCAATATTTGTTCCCGTAGATAAATAAACTTGAGAATTTAATAACGGAATTTAAGCGCGGTTATAATGTCTGTCTCCATTATTAAAAAGATGTAGAAATGTGGTACTTTGTTATATAGAGGGTGTCACGAAAAAGGGCTTTTTCATTAAAGGGCAATATATTTTATAAGTGAACGCAAAATGTTCAATTGTGCTATTACTGGGTATATAAGGGGCATAGGGGATTTCCATATATTTCATGCAAGTATAATTCAATATAAAAAGGCTTTCCTCCACCAATCAATGCATCAACGTCGGCCAGTGTGACTCATACCATGGGTCACCATCAATTATTAATAAGCTAGGGGTTTTAGGACCCCTCTTTTATATTGCGCCTATGGGTTTGGTGGAAACATTGAACTGTCAAATGCGGTATTTGTACTTTGAAGTGAAAAAATATGCAAGCACATGTTGGCACAGTATAGTAATAGCAATTTTGTTTTGGCAAAATACCATATTGTGTCGGTCGGCGTTAATGAGTTTGCAGCAGGTGCATAAAGATGCAGAGCGTATTTGTAATTCACGCAAGAATTTGCGTTTCCTCTCATTTGTATATTTATTTAGGTTTCGTTAAATGCTTCGGCTTACATTCGTGTACAATTATATAGGCGAGGTGGGTGGTGCGAAATGGGACCGGAGGAAAGGGCAGATTTGAAATTGGTGGTCGGTTACCTCTGCCACTCCTGCCGACGAATCGCAGGTCGTTGAATTTGGCGATCTGGTTCTTCATGATGGCAGTGCAGTTGCGCAACTCGGCGCAGTAATTCTCGTCGTTGCCCGCCCTGATGGTCACTATGGTGCCGTCGTTGATGTCCCCCAGGGCGACGACCTTGAAGGCTACGGGCAAGGTCTTGTTGGAACGCCAGTGGGACGGTAGAACGGAGCAGACGAAATTGGGGCTGCCCGTTCGCACCAGTTCGCCGGGATGTTCGCTCAGCACTTCGGTGAGCGTCCGTTCGGTGATCATGAAATCCGCAGAAGTGGACATGGTCATCTTGTCGACGCCCGACTGCGGTGATGACGCGGCGATGGGGCCGTTGAGATCCAGGGGCAGATGCATTTGGTGCTGCTCGTCGTGCACCGCACCCGAGCCGGCCCAAGGTGCACTGGCAACTGTCGACCCGACCACGGCGTGCGTGTGCGGTGGTGTACTGAGGTGACGCGCAAACCGCGCACAAGTGCCGTTCGTGGTTTACTGAATGCGGCCCGAAGACGAAGCCGGAGCGCCGCCGCCGTCAACGACGACACGGACGATTTGTCTCACTCCCCCCCGCCGCCGAATGCTCTCGCGCTGCACGCCCCCGTCACCGCCGCCGTCCGAATGCAACGATCCCTCCGCCGCCGCCGGGAGGAGGGGTCGCAGACAAGCCACTCCCACCTCGCCAACCACCGACCACTCGACGCACCGCTGAAACCGCGGTCGATGCGACCTACTTGCTGCCGCGGATGCCAACCCAACCCCAACCTAAAACCTAAACCTAACCGAAGCGAGCGTCGCGCCTCGCCACTGTCAAACGGGGGGACGAGGCCATTGCGGATGATCGGGGGGAGGAGATGGGGGAGGATGAGCGTGACGTCATCCGACCGATCCACTTTTTCGCGGGGGTACACACTCTTTTTTCTTACTCATCCCTGCAATGATGTTTTCTCAAACTTTTTATCGTTATTCCAATATACAGTAAAACCTGTCTAAGGCGGAAAACTGGCTTAACTCGTATAAAACACAGGTTTTACAGTATTTCCTGCATAAGGCAGGCTTTCCTTCTTTTGTGCTAAAGCCTGCGATACGTATTCGTTTGCAATCTGTCAATGCAGGAAAGCCGATCTATTGAAAACATTTGTGCTTATAGGAAATCCATATTCATCATGTACAGTGAAACCTGTGTATAACGGAAACCCATGGGAATTGTTTTCCGTTATAAAAAGGTTTCCACTATATGGACAGTCTTTTTTTTTTGGAAATTGCGTCCAATGTATTAAAAAGGTTTCCGCTTTAGACAGGTTTTACTGTATTTAAGGAGGAGGAAACCTTCGTAAGTCGGAAAAATACCCCGGGTCCCTGTGATAGGTATTCATTGGATTCATAGGATTCATTGGAAACTGCCATTCCTCCAAAATATCGTTTTGTTAGTTTGAAACAGCTATAGTGACTGCTACTTGATAGTGCCAACATAAGCAACTTGTATTCTATATAAATTTTAAAAGTATCCCGTTCGTTGTGAAAACTTATTTTTCGTTAATTCCAAGTCATTTTTATATGCTCAGTGCGAGTTTTGGTCGAGTATATATGAATGGGTGAATACTGATTAGATTTTTGTAAATATTTATTTCGCTGAAATTGAACGGGGTGCATCATATAATATGCTCGATATGTTGACAGCTTTATCTGCTCGTGTCCTTCAAACCAATTTTGTTTCCACCTTGGTTCGGTTGTATAGTGGAAAAGATAAAATGAAAAGCTGTGAATAGCGCAGATTTCTAGGAATGCATCGCCTTCTTCCAAGTTGTACTGTGCAGTATCGGATCTGCTACGAGTTTATCAGCTGTTTATCAACTGTTTGTCGAGATGCAGAATTCAAGGTCCATGAGGACTTGTTTAGGCATTCGTGGGCTTCCCTGCAAAATTGAGTTTGGGTCTGCTTTTCCCTCATTACACGAAAACTAGTAAAAATAACGTTGGAAAACGAAAAGCGGTGTAACTTTCCCTATAGTATGTATAATAGTATAGTTGTTGGAATGTGGATGCAACTATGCAGGATTAGTTTGAGCATAGGAGGAAACAATAATGAGTAAAGTCAGTATCGTGAATGCATTTTATTTGCACTAGTGTGGTCATTTTTACATGCAGTCAGCAGAATCGTGCGCACTATGGAGGACATTTGTTCTGGAGATTACGATCCAACCCTTATAAGTAGAAATTAATATTAGTGCTCAAGTTTGATACGGATGTAATTAAGAAAAAATGAATATCTTAATTACCCAATGAAATGATCTTTGCATCCGAATTGCCATATTTGGTGCAGAAACAGTCAGGGTTAGCATCCGTCACATATTCACCATCGAGTTCTGCACAAACTGGAAACAGCATCAGATTGCAAAAATTTCTTCCATAACTGAAAATTTTTGCGCAATCTGCATCGTCTTTTGCCAATTGTCCGACCTTTAAAGCATTGCCGCTAATGGCGATGCACATCAGCATCATTCCCTGCAAAAGTCATTGAATCTGTGTAGCAAACTTCTGTAATTTCTGAAATGCAAGTAATCAACTTAATCTCTAACTTAGCGTAACATATGCTTTTTGTTTCAATGTTTCATTCTATTCATATAATGAGTTACATAAGTCAATGCACTGTCAAGGTTGCCACTTTCAACCCTGACAGTCTGGAAAACCTGGAATAGTTGGAATTTGTGGTCTTCAACTTTTTCAATAGACATGCATATTGTTGACTTTCAAGAGTTTACATTTGTATACAACTGTATATTCAATTGGCTAAAATACACAAGTACACTTTCAAAATTAAGTAGGGTATCGATATGTATATCGATACAGTATTTTTGATGATCAATTTGCATTTTGGCTGTCTTGAAAAAGTTGGGTAATGTCAGGGAATTTCGTGATTGAAAAGCAGTGGCAAGCCTGACGGTATTGCAAATAATACAACAGCATGATATATGTATACAGTAGTATACCATTGAAACTGCTATTTTGCACATGATTGCTATATGGTATATGCTGCTATACAATCGGTTTTAATATACCCTATATATAGTAATTATATGCTGTTGTGCTGAATGACACCTGCCCCTTATTTAATCTTAATTGTTTCGCTTCACAGTGAGAGTGTGTCGAAAAAATTGGTTCCAGACCTAGTTTATCAGATTTAGTTGCAACATCCAACTTTTTTTACTGGCATCGGCCGTTAAATATTATGGCTTTTAACAAACTTTTAAACGAGAATTTTGATATTGAGTGTAAGTAGACTATTTTCCGGCTGTTATTTCACAGCAGTTATCGCGTATTTTTGGTTTGCAAGTTTACAAATAATTGTTGATAAAGCCAGAGTTATGGCCAACAGATGGCGTGAAAATGAGTGTTATTTGTAAGGGGGGGGGGGTCGTGATGCTTTACTAAACTTTTGAAATGAATTTTGTGGTAAATTTTCACATACGTTTTTGAAATTTGAACGACTTGGTAAAATAATAGAGCTGTGTACATGAAAGAAGTCTATATAGTTGTTTGCTCGGATTTCTGCGTGGAAAATATTGTTGGCAAGCATTTCCGGTGTGTTGAGGAAGTTGTGCAGATTTGGGGCCTATAAATCGACGTTTACTCGCCACTTTCAGTAATTGGAGAAAGTGAAACTGGGAAGGAAAAGTTTTGCTGCATTGCATTGCATTTGCTGGTTTGGTGAAAAATGTATTTGCTCCGTCGTTGGCGAACGTTTCCGGTTGCAGTTGAAGTTGTTTTTCGGCAATTAGGCAAATGCCCATACATGTTTGTTGAGAAAGGAAGAAGGCAGCAGCTATTGTGTTTATGGGGCAAATAGGACGAACAATACGCAAATAATACTTCTCTCCGTTTTGCTCTTCTTTAAAAGTTGGAAACAAATGCAAATTGTTGTTTCCGATATTGATGAAGGGGTTTTCCGGTGAACACTTTCAATCAATGGACACTGCGTATACCACACACAATATGCCACTTCTAATTCACAACAATAGTTCGTGGATAAATTGAAAAAGTGAATTCAAAAGTATAAGCTCTCAATAATATGCATATTAATCGTAGAGTGCTGCATTAGTTCCCTGGGGGAACCTAAACTTTAAAATCCC
The DNA here is from genome assembly GCA_034696005.1 of Glomeris marginata. NCBI lineage: Eukaryota > Metazoa > Arthropoda > Diplopoda > Glomerida > Glomeridae > Glomeris > Glomeris marginata. Next base: position 6,690 of record JAQFZQ010000035.1, on the reverse strand, counting down.
AATAATTTTCCCCACCCAAATAATTTCATCCTTTAATAAAAAATCAAAGCACATTTCCAGGTAAACAATTTTAAAAGACGTGCAATAATGTTACAGGGAAAACGAATGATTAAATTTCGAATCCATCTAATTACAAAACTAGCTAGCATCATTTAAATGAGAAATTGATATTCATAATTCCAATGCAATTTGTATTATTGGGTCATTAAAATGTTTACACTATTTTCGTATTCGCGATTTTAAATTTATATTAATTAACCAGCGCACTATTTCTGACAGCTGGTCCGTTTGATATTGAAGTTCGATTAATTTGCCTAATGAAACGAATTTTGTTATTGCGAGGGACGTTTAATTTATTCCAGATTTATCATTAGTTTAACTTTTTGACTGGAAAATGATTTTTTAATTTCTCTGTCGTTTGCTGCATTTAAGTTATATATCTTGGGTTTCATAAACGATGTCCGGGCGCGATTTCGGCGTTTTGACAGATTTGTTTTTAATATCCATATATAGGTGGTGTGTCATTTGCGATGAGTTATTTCGCTGCGCAAGTTTGGCGATGTTATCGTTCGGCTTTAAAAGCTTTATATCTCGGTCACCATTAATCAACACACACACACACACTGCAAACGAACCCGACTCATTCGTATCTGTTTTTATTACGAAAAACAATCGCTTATTATTGCTTCCCTTCGTTTCGTTCGCGCAGGTGAAGATGATGCGAAAGAGCGCCGCCCGGCGGAAGGAGTGAGCTTCACGAACCGAGTTGGACGCGACGCTCTCGCTGCCGGACTTCGACAACAATGGCGGCGCGCTGCTGATCTCGTCCGACGTGATTTCCTTCACCGATTTCTCGGCGAAAAATCGTCGAAATGACGAAACCCAAAGCGAAATTGAGGCGTGCAGAGGGAGATAAAGATGCCAGCAGTTGTGCAGCGAACGTGGAAGCCAAGGTGGGTGATAACAAAGACGATTAAACGTAGTTTCTCGTTGATTTTTGCGCAATGGATTTTGACTAATTTTTTGTTCCCGCTCTTTGCGAATGCCTATAACACTCTTAACCTCGTATTTATTGCTGGTTTTGGTGCCTAAAATGCCGTGAAAAGTAATAGAAAGTCGGCAACTATTTGGCACGAGAAAGTCTTGATAAATTCTTGATGACCACGTGACCACTCGGCAAAATGTAATTGGGGATTGGTACCAGTACTACTGGCTGCCAATAACTTTGAATAAATTAGCACTAAAATGTGCAGCTATACTGGCAACATTAATGACTGACGTGGATTATAAAATCCCAAAATGACATTGAAACCAGAATTTTAAAATTTACATTTTGAAAGCCAGCTGGCCAAAAAATGATTGAATAATTAATATTTGAGACAGTTGTGTCGCATATTGGGAATAAACAAAGGGAAAGTAAATTACTTGGAGGAATATTTCGGAATTTTTGGCAGTTATTTATACTCCTGCTGTAAAAGTTGGTTGAATTGAGGTGTAAAATGGCGCTGGTTGGGATGATGAAATGAGACTAAAACGAAAGTTTGTAGGTGTAGTTTTATTCACTTTGTCGGTGTACAGGTCGGTTGTTTGAGTGCACAAATGTTGGGTGCATTTGTCTAATGAAAAGTACACCAATTTACACACGTTGCTTTTGTGTTTTACGAGCGATGTAAAACCGGTTGTCTATATAGCGTTATCCTAACGAGCCCTTTGGCCCTAAACCAAGCTGTATCCCAATCAAGTCTACTACATGGTTCCAACTTTGCCACGATAATTATTGTAGCAGTAAACTTGCAACACTTTTCTCTTCCAGATGCGCTTATCAAGTTAGTCCGAATTTTATCCCTCCATTCCATCGTCGCTGGTCATCTAAAACAATATTTTGGTGTAACTTCTGCCAGTTTTTTTTGGACGTTTGATTTCCTGGAAACTGACGTTTACAAAAAGCTGGTTCGCCTTTGAAAAATCCGCAAATTAGGAAGGTGTTTTTGGAGTTTAACGTCTGTAGGTTTACTGCAGAGTTGTGTCGGTAATTTGGGCCGGGAATAAGTTGATTTATTCGTTTGGATCGGCGCGACGAGCGAGTATATAAATGCATTCCTCAAACTGAACTGCTCTCGTAAAGTTGAGATGAAAGCGTTTAATTAACAAAATCGGCCTATAAAAATCGTACGGTGTGTGTATAGTGTTGGAAAAAAAGCTGTTCAGTGTTTTTTTCCAACTCGGTCGGTGCTTGATTTTATTTTTACGCGTTCATGGATACAAAACAAACTCGTTGGCGTTGTCCACCCATTTCCAGCCACTATCAAATTATCAATGCGGTTGATCGCATTTTAGGACCTGTTTAAGAGGCTTTTATAAGGGGAAAAAGTTTAGCTCGTTATCACGGTATGTGAGAAACGCTGCCGGCTTTTGTGTCAAGCCCTTTCCTCCATATACACGCTTTTTCAACGAAATCAAATCGCTTCGGCATTTCTCAAAGTGGGTAAAAAAAAAAAAAACTCGCAGGTTGGCCAGAAAAAAATGCAAGAGTCCAAACAAGTTAACAGAAGAAAGCCGACCGTCATTATAATATCCGCAACTCGGATCGTCCCAAGTTTATGGACACTCTTTTTATTTACTTATATTTATTTCTCATTCCCTGTGCTAAACGCTCACCAAGCATCGAAACATACACTTTAGCTATAACCAGTGTGTTTAGTCAAGTAATGCCGTTTAACAAACGACTGTTGGCCTGGGCGACAAAGTGGTTATAGGAAAAGGAGTGTCTTTGCTAAACACACTGATACAGTAAAACCTGTCTATTATAGTAGTGGAATCTCAGGGGACTGGCTTTCCAGCACAGAGAGGTTTTTAAAACATTTAACAAGCAGTCTATACATGATTAAAAAATAGGAAATTATCCATCATGGAAACATAGTACTGGGATTCATTCTTAAATTTTGAAAAATGTAATACAGTGAAATCTGTTTATGGTGGAAACCTCTGTATATCGTGCAAAATTTCGCCATCTTTTGGGACCATGGACTGCTTGTTAAATATGTTTAAAAGAAGACCTCTATGCTGGAAAACATGTCTATGGTGGAAATGTTGTCCGGTCCCTTGCGATTCCTCCATAGACAGGTTTTGCTGCAGATGTTTGTTGTTATTTACATTTTTAATTGGGGAAAAAAATGTAACTTCACTTATCCATCAGTTTGTTATACGTAACCATTAAACTAACAGCATCAGATGTTTTGTGTCTTAAATAAAATAAATGTCTTTGATAATATACTCTTGGATAGAAGTAGGTACACCATTTCAAGGTGGGATGCGCAGCTTGCGGCCGCCATCTTAGTGCATACTATTGGGGTCGGTTTTTAAGTTAATCAAAACCTATTAGGGGCAATGTGTGCTCGGCCCGAAAACTATTAAGACGTCGATCGGGGCTGCTATAAAATTATTGGGGCCATTTTTGTCGGCTGGGGCTGCGGGAGATGGGCCCAGGCAGCCTCTTAATTTGTCCTTTACGAGGGGGTTGCACGTGCAAAGGGGCGTTAATTGGTACATATCTATGCAAATGGTGGCCGGGTGCGGTGCTTGATGGCAAAGCTGGAGGATCCATTTAGAGGGCGCAATGGGCGCATGCGCGAATCACTCCAATAGTAAAATGGAGATTTGCCACTTCGGACTATGGCACACGTGCCTAGTGTAATAGACACCGGGTCCCACTCAAATGCCTATATATAGATGGCACTAAAATAAACGCAACTTAAAGTTGGCCAAAGTAATTTGCAACGTCTTTGGCAAATGCGGCTCCAATAAAACGCGCATGTGGTTTTGTCACAACTTTTTGGCTTGTACCGCTCGGTATATTCCGTTACCGCAACTTTTGCCAACATGCCCCACCAGGTGTCGCTATTTTAACCCATCTAAATAGCCACTTTTTTATTGGAAAATTTCGCTTTAAAATCTACCCATCTTCGCTATTCGCGGAAACTATTTCTTTTGTCACTCGTTAAATTCATCAATAAGTATTGATTTCTTAAAGAAGAGAGGTTTTGGCTTTGATGATGATTATCATCTTCACTGAACTTCAAATTTCTTGGTACGTTCCTGCTTTAATTGAAATATGTACAACTCTGGCCGAAAGTATTGTCGCAATATCGTGTGCTGCAGGATATAGCAAAATGCGACAATACTTTTGGCCAGAATTGTAATTATTTGGGAAAGGCAACATTTTTGTGGAAACAATATCCAAGACGAATGAATATTGAGTTGGGCCTTGCAGTGAAGCGATCGCAATAGTTCAACCTGTAAAACTCGGTTCGATCACAGATATGAAGTGGGGACATGTCCATTGATAACACACTATATACTAGTACTATAGTTTACAGTTCGTTGTTATTCGTCCAACAAATGGGTAAGCAGAAAACGCTTTATCTGTGGGAACGTTCCCAAATTACGTCATCACATTTTTGAAGATTTTTGACATCCTCCCCGCCTTCCATCATCAGGTGTCATGTTCCACCATACCCCCACCCTCTTGTAGGCCATCACCGTCATCTTCCAAGTACCCCCTCATAATTTAAATTAAATTTCAAATAATGCACTCAGGACCTTCGACTCCCATTTTGATTGAAATAAATGTGCCTTATTTTCAACTTTAAGAAATAATATTGACCAATTTAATTCTTCCTTCATGCTGTCACTGGAAATCTGGATGGAACTCTTGAAAGGCAGATGCAAAATATTTGAAAGATAGTGGAAGAATGCCAGTGATGTCATCGTTTATCTACCCCCACCCCCTTTCATCATCAGTGGTCATTCCTCAATGAACCCCCACCCCCCCTAAATGTGATGACGTAATTTGGGAACGTTCCCATCTTAGCTTTTTTGAAATCCCATTGGTCCCGTTGCATCATATACTGTAATATATTTCTTATATAATGTAATCAGGAGTCTTTTAGAAACCAGAATCCAATTGCTTGAATTCTCATTTTGCATGCAGCTGTTCTATTTTCTTGTTACTATATATTTCACTCAAACTTGTCACATTAATGCTAAATTTGGTTTTCTGGAAAATTCTTCAGTGGACAGGGTAAAAAGTTCAAAAGTTCCCCACGCCAGGGGGGACTGCTACTATGTAGTGCATTGAAAAAACAACATATAACCATTTGCAATAGCCTAGCTTCATATGTGACAGTATGGGATGTAGGTTTGTGGTATAAGTCAAAATTATGCATACAAGCAAACAAATAAAAGAGTTGATTTTGATACTTAAATTTCTTATTTTTGGATTTCCTTATCAATGAAGGTGTGTATGAATCATGCTAAAAATTATTTTGTCATCATTATGTATGTCCCGCAAATTAATATTAGTATATGACTCCGGATTTTTCTAAAATTCAATTATCCAAATTGGACTTGCTGCAGTAACTTATAATCAAAGTCCCACTGTATCAAGAGTTTATGGTACTTTACAGTATTGAGTTTAACAGCATCTCAGGGGTGAGGCTATTTTTTACTCCTAATATTACTTTTCTAAATTCGAAATTGCATGTCTGAAACATCCGTGAACATAAAAGAACCGCAGCGTGTCAAAACGTATTTCAAACTGGTTTTGGTTAGGTTAGGTTAATTAGTTTTCTCTCGGTAACATATAATGCCGTAACTCACTGACTTAGCTAAACCTGGCTAAACTCACTGTAACATATATTTTGCAAAGAAATCCTCAGCACACTTGTTTGTATGTATTGGGATTGGAAGGACAGTTTTTGAAGGCGTTTGTCATAGAAATAACGGCATATTGATGACACCAGACTCAATCTGCATGTCGCATCCGGTTGCTCGTACCTGGCCGGAAGTCATATGACTCATGATGATGATGAACGACTGAAGGGAGCGTGTCGAACGTCAGGTCCCAACTCAACTGCGATGCCAGCATTTGGAGTTGAGTGGAATGGTGGCATGCTCGACTGACGGACAAGTTTCGCATGCAAATCACCTTGATTATCATGGCCCGGGGAGTCTGAATTTTTTTGTTGGCAAACGAGCAGTCGCCACAGATTAAGATTAAGAGGAGGAGTTGCTGTGGTCTCTAATTGAATCCGATTTGAGCTGTTATCTGTTTGGTGGCGTGCGTCGCTTGCCGAATCTTCAACTCGCGCGTGCTCCTGCAACTTGCCAACATGGCCCCACCCTTTCCAAATGTTTTCTATGTGTGTGTGTTTCATCCTGCTGTACAGTCCACCCAGTGGCCCACGTCGACCCCACTGACCCTACTCGATCTGCTGCCCTTGACTTCCGTATTCTCGAGCACGCGTCCCTCAATGGGCCACCTTGTATTCAGCATGTTGGAAATACCAAATCTTCAAGGACCCTCAATTCCCCTCACTCCCATTTATGCGATTTCAGGGTGCTCAGGTTTTCTGGAGCGTCCTATAGGGTGAAGGAGGGTTTTTTGTGTGGGGGAAAGGGGGATTTGTAAGGGATTTGTACGAAATGAATAATAAGGGTGTAAAGTTTGGAACTTGTATCAGGAATATTGATGCAGAAGTGTTCGTCTGTTGTACGTATATATGTGGGAGTTTAAAATAAAAACCCGGGTTTTGAGGAACATAAAGAAATACACATGTTACAGTAAGTATTAAGAATCCGTAATTATGCAAAATTTCTAGTAATTATGAAAAATCGCTGGTGGTGCCGCTA